>JAPFQT010000419.1:0-128164 GCA_027627225.1 Congeria kusceri | reverse complement strand
TACCAGTCTTGTTTTGATCTTATTTGCAACTTTATAACGTGCACTTGTGCATAAAAACTGCTATATTTTCGAGTGTCTCAAGACTACCTTAAATCCCCTATAAAAGATGAAAGAGACAAAATTAAGGTTTGATGTAAGTGTCGTCCGGCCTAGCTACGCCTCTTTTGCGGCTCGGGTGAGGAATAACAAGTCGTGGATTCCTTTCTGATATTATGTATTGGATTGGACTTAATCCTGTAGGTTTAAACCTTAATCCTACAAAATGGATAAATTTAAGAGTGCCTAAAATGGCGATCTTTCATGTTTGCTTTTCTTTGTGTGTTGTGACGTAGTGTAAAGTAGTGCTCGTGCAAACGGCGGAAAGATAGGTTCAAATCAACTAATAACCACATACAAGCTATACAGTTACTACATGACTATTTTTACTACTAGGCTAATCTAACTACAGAGGAAGTTATTCAATAAGATAATATATAAAATAGGGACATTGAAGTTTAAAACGTTATTTACACCCTATGACATAAGCTCTTATTAATCAATAAACATTTAATTACCAAAAAATGCATTACAGAATGTAAATGCTGAAAAAATCACATGTTTTATGTATTCAGTGTGACCGACAAAGCCGAAGAAATTCTTACTGTATCAACCACAATTTTGGAAATATATAAAGTTCTACATAATAGAATTCTGCCAAACTACTTGAATGTATTAATCTATATGTTGTCAAGATAAAACAAAAATAAAATGTATAGGTCACCATATAATTAATCGAATAAGATTGTAAAAAAGATCACTACCTTCTCATCATTTTTCACAAAATACAGCAATTTTACAGACCTAAGTATACAGTTTGTTAGAAATACAGATACAAGTTGGAAAACAATTCATACAATGTATTAAATTCATAACAGATTATAAAAAGAAACCATTAATAATGGTAATAACTTCAATATCAATAATCACAACTACTCAACATGGACAGACAGCCGACATTTGTCATTCGGACTAAATGATACTATGTTCTTTTTGTGACCGACAAAGCCAAAGCGATTCTCATTTTATAAATAAACTTTTTTCTAATTATATTAAAGTTAAAAGAATTCTGCCAAAGTACTTGAATATTTTCATATATATGTTCTCATCATAAAACTAGAAAACATTGTACCGGTCACATTATTAATCAAATTATATTTTAGAAAAGTGGCTCAGTGGACAGTGCGAGTTCAAATGTCCTAATTATACGAGGAAAGTCGAACTTTAGAAAGTTATGACCCATACGAATACAAGGCTGGTGCTGTTCAATGAATGTTACAAACATGTTAAATGCCTCTACAAGTGTTTTAGTATCAACATGCTGACCATTGTAGAACATTGAGCTGTCCGTGACAGTCAGACCTGTAACTTCAGATGCCGTGGGTGCTATCTGTTTTGATGGGAAAACGTAACAGTTGAAACATTTATCTGCACAGTTTGCATCAATCTGTATTATGTCTGCATCTTTATGTAATGATGTTGTTTCAATATCACAGAAGATTTTGTTAACACCAATCAACTCATCAGTTTTAACCTTTTCAGTTGTTTGTACACTTTTAGGAGGGGGAATTTCTGTTACGTCTGTATTACTACATGTTGCTATTCCACTCTGATATGTTGGACCTTCATGAATTTCACTTCTAATGTTGTCAAACGTTAGCTTTGACTTCTGTTTCAATTTTCTTCGCTTGAATTCAACACTGTTTGCAATTTCAATTCTTCGCTTGCGAAGTTTGTTTTGTTTGCTAGCATGAAATTGTAGCAATTTTCCAGGTGATATTCCTATACTTTGATTTACGGCGTTCACGTAAGAAGCTCCAATATTTTTCTGTGCTACAACACAACTAGTTCTGATGTGAAGACTTTCTGAGCCAGAGTAGTGTTTTTTTTTTGGAGCCTTTGCAGCTACCATACAGTTGAACGACTCGACGTCTTTTGTTGATGCACCTGGGGTTATCTTAGCAGCATTCTGGACCACAACATTAAACACAGCTTCTAAATCTGACCTAAGGGTTGCTCCAGTCAAAGATCTACGATAAGGCAAACCTCTGTGTTTATAGGTCTGTGGACTTCTCTTGTAGCCACACCGTTCCCCACAATGTTCATGGTCTCCAAACAGATGAGGAATAATTTGTTGAAGAGCTGATGTAAATTTCTCAACGTCACCTTTGTTTTGCGCTAAAGCATAGTTGAAACACTTTTGTATGTGTTTAATAACCATTACTGAAAGAACTTTATGTTTTTTCTGCAGGGTATACAAGCTGTTTCCAATGTGCTTCACCGTGTGATTTTGGTCACTCCATTTCTCTACACGGTGTGTCAGATCTTTTCTTACTCTAGCTAAAGTTGTACAGTCGTCATCCATTATAAGGACACCAACATCAACATGTTCTGATCCAATACTGCATTTATGATCTGGAACCACATTGCCCTTAGCTTTATGATAATCACATTTCTTACAACATCTGCCTGAGGCCCTTTTCTGCCAGCCCATATCGTATTTGAACTGTCCTGAAAGATGGGTCTTTGCCGGATCCTTTGAATATGTATGGTCGGAATGGACTGAAGTTTCAGCACAACCATCCTCTGCAATAGTTAAATGAAAAAATATTTAGCCATACATGTAAACATGAAGATTCTCATTAAAGATGTAGTTCAGCATATTGTCGATAAAATATTTACTTTTATTCCACAATGTGGGCGGCATTTTTAAACTAAGTAAATATTATTTAGTGAGGTTTGTCAGGTTTGGTGACAGTTTAACTGACTGGTATTCATAATCAATAATTACAATGTATTAATTATACTTTTATATAACAAATATGAAGTGGAAAGCTAACTCCAATTGTTTACTGTGTTGGTTAAAAAAAGAGTACAATTAACAGATAATGAATGCACTCAAAGCCTGAAAAATATCTTTCTTTTTGATTTTGGGATATAAATGTTATGCACACAGGCATTGTAAACACCAGTGTTCAATAGAAAAAAGGTGTGAACTGCTAGAAATTTGTTTTTGCTTCATGATCTTTAACCCTGTAATGTGCCGGCTCAAGGAAGCCCTGTCTCGGCTATTCATATGAAAGTTCCGTCACTACAAAATGCTGTCTACTCTGGCTGCTAGGTATACAGCTGATACAGTTATGATACGTTTACCTATGACACATCCAGCTGAATGAGGAGGATGGGTATCGCCAGTATTAGTTGTATCACAGCCTGTCGGAATCTCACACTCTGTCACACTATCGCCCAGGGATGCACTGCTTGTGCGAATATCGATTGTGGTTGCACTGCTTGTCATGTCATCATCGGGGTCTGTCAGGCTACTTCCAGGGGTAACATCTGGAAAATAATATACATTAAATTTTATCATTTGATTATTATTTGGCTCATTGAGTCTAGTATTTATAAGAAAGTGTGTTTAATACAAAGTCCATCAAAATATGAAGTGTTTATCGTTTTTGATATTTACTATCAGTATTTTACTTTAACAGAGTATATTAAAATTCTTAATTATATATTCTTCCAAGGGACTTGTTACCGTCTTTCTCTGATCAACATATACAAATCTTGCAGTTCTAAATGAGCATCTTGTAGGGCAGCATGTCTTGAATGGGAATCATCTGGGGAGGCATTGGTGTGAGAGGTACCAGCAGCCTGAGTACTGAAATATTCATCACATGATCAGCAAATTTGTGTGCTATATACCGGTATCTAAGTTTTATCGTACTTTATCAGAGACTTAGTTCATTACACATCAAATTGCTATTTGTATATAGTAACAGACATAACATAAAAGTGAACACATGGGTTTATTTTTTTTTTAAACCCCGTAAAACATACACTAGTGGTTTGCATACAAAATCCACTAAATTGTGTTGTTTAAATATAAATTATCACTATATTATCAAGGAATTAAGAGTCATGTTACATTTTTTCTGTATATACAGCAATTAAGCTATACTTACCACAAGCGCCTAGTTATTTCTTCCTCCTCTTGTTGCAATGCTTTTTTTACAGGATGCCTTTGCAATAGAAACTATGTGCTGACCAACCTGTTAACAAAATAATAATAATTATGCCTTACAAAGTCCATGACAAGTAGGAGATTTGTTTCTATTTGCATTAACAACGGGTCAACACTAGAGAATATGGGCATGCTTCCCCCACAATCTCCTTAAAACAGTTCCAGTCTGACGCTGCTATAATATGAGCTGACTTGCACTAGCAGCGACTACTAATGGAGCGAATGTTAGGATTTGATTTACATTAGATCGGCTTTCCCACTTGAAACAGCAGTGGGTGACAAATAATATTCAGTTAAATCATAACAGTTGCCATAGCCATCCACTTCACTGCACAACCGTGTCCTGAATTTGTCCTGAATTTGTCAAGGCATAAACAGGG
The DNA here is from genome assembly GCA_027627225.1 of Congeria kusceri. NCBI lineage: Eukaryota > Metazoa > Mollusca > Bivalvia > Myida > Dreissenidae > Congeria > Congeria kusceri. The sequence goes on along the minus strand of JAPFQT010000419.1, from coordinate 123,724 downwards.
TCTTTTTTAAATAGTGGAAGTAGAACAATATTTACTAGTGTACATGCATTACTTGTTCAAACAGATTAAACATGTACCATGCTCTCAGCTTTCTTCAATGTTTTATGGTGAATGCTGGGAACTTCAATTGAACTCATAAAGTTGTTTATATGGGTCAATCCAATACCAGAATGCACAATCCCTGAAAAAAAGTTCAATTAGGTCATAATACTTCATCTATTTTTTTTATAAACTGGTGCATTTTAAAAAGGTATGTATGCGCCTTGTCATAATTAGTAGTGCCATTTTAAAGAAATCAAAAAATAAGACCTCAATATATCATTTGTAGTAGAACTTTCCATATTAACATACCGGTACTACAAAAGTACAACATGTAAGCTTTTACTGATAAAAAACATTAAGTGAGATATTTTGCCAAAGAACAAAAGCCTGTATCAACAAATAAATGAAAAAAATAATGATCTTTAGGCCAACCTTAAAAAATTGTTTGTCATTGCCTACCCAAGATTAGCTGGTAACAGGTAGGTAGGTATGCATTCATGAATGGTCCATTTACTTTAGTGTCAAAATATAGCGTATAGCATTATAAACACAGATATTGCTTTTGTTTATATAATCAAGTATCTCATTCTGTTGATAAAACTAGAGTTTTCTAAACTTTGCATGCAATGGTCTTAAATTAGACAATGAATGCTGACAAATTAAACAGCGCGTTGTGTTTTCACAAGTTTGATAAAACATAATAATAATTGTAATTAAAAAAAAAATAAAAAATTTGAGTATGGACCATTTCGTCGGGTCGGTAGGCAATGGCAAAAAAAGATAGTTGTAATGTTGGCCTTATATGTAATGTCAATATGATAGCACTCTCATACGTTATAATGAGCACACAACATGCTTACAAACAAGCCAGTGACCATGTTCATGTAATTACAAAGAGTAGATACTTCTGAGTGGAGGTAAGGAGGTTAGCTGAGATAGTAATAGGTATACACATTATTTATAGATAATACATAAGCAGAATACAACAAAGCCAATAGCATGCATTCTAGTCTACTAAGTGGATTTGTTAAATATTGCTACAGCTAAGTAGATTAATACCATCACCATTTTTTACCTGTTTGTTCGCAGACTGTCGCAACCTGAAATGTTTTCATTTTTGTCATGTAAAATTAAAAGGCAACACAAAATATTTTGATTACATATTCAGTCTTCAAAATAACCCACTTTCCCAAACACAGAAACAAATAAAACAACTTTTTCAGTTAACATTTTTTACCTGTCTGCCTGAGATTTCAGGTACCGATACAAATTATGAAATTAAAGGGGCATATTGACAGTATTTCCCCTAAATATAGACACATATTAAAACATTTTTTATAATTATAAAAATAAATATTTTACTGATCATTTATAAAAACGAGACCTTCGTGTTAAGCGATTATTTCGTAAATACTTCTTTAAAGATAATTTTATTTTTGAAAATATAATACTGTATTAGCCGTCGATATGCCCCTTTAAAAGTTGACAGCTTGAAAAAATATTTATTGATTATTATTGTAACATATGCAACATTCAGTCAATAAAATTACAAATACAAACCTATAGCTGCCTTTGTATTGACTACAAATGTCTGTGGCCCACTTTGACAGTCCTCATGTCTGTGTCGTTTACTAGTGTCAATTTTGTTCATTTTTCCACAGTTCCTACACATCACGGTTAAAACAGAACCAAACCCATATCGATCCTCACGAACTGTATTAGTTATGTTTAATTCAGAAGAACACTCAAAACATTTTTTTAACTGTTCAGCTATAAAGGACAACACCACAATTCGCCTTCCAGGGGGTAACAAATTATCAGTAGGAGACGAGACGGTAACTGTATCTGATACAAGAGGCGTTTCTTCAATATTCGGATGAGTGTCCGAAATGATAGCGTCCGAAATTCTGCTTCCTTCTTGGAGTTCTTCAGTTGACCGTGTACGATCGGCATGCCATGTTGTCAGACGAGCGGATGAGACTTTTTTCGATACAAATGTACCTTTTTTTCGTGGCATCATGAAAAAAAACTAGCAAACAAAACACAGACAAAACTCCCGGTAAAAGATCCAAAAATCCGAATATGTATCAAGTAAAAAATAGCGCGTTGTGATAATAGCAAGAATAGGGTGATAGGTTTAAAATAACCTCGGTTTCAAAAACTGCCGCAACACACCTTAACAACTTGGTGTTAAACTCGTTAAAAAATAAAACATCGTAACGCTTCTTTCACCGTCAAAATATTTACGACAAATACAAAACATATATCCCTTGAGCGCTTAGATTTTGTATCACACAAAAAAACTCCTCACAGCGGTAAATCTATAAAATGCAAATATGTTGAATTAAATTTCAATATGATTGATCTTAAAACTTACTGTAAAGGTTGATGTTTCTGTTTATCTTGATTCCGTTTGTTTCATATAGTGTATTTGCGTCTGATTCGATTGTTTACTTTTTTACCGGAAGTCCGGGGCCGCGGTGGCTGATGGGTAATTGGAAAGTCGAGAATGAAGTGATTAGAACAGGCACTAGGTCTGGGATGCACCTATCAATAGTTTATGCGGAGGGGGGAGCGGGGGGGGGGCTAACCCATGGGCAATTTGACTTTTTTTGGTATAATTCCCCAGCCAAGAACCAAGCATTTTTGTCTAATGCCCCGCAGTGGGAAATGGTTGGGGGTCTATATTACCCCGACATAAGTCCTGTGACCCAGAATTATTTGGCGTGTCAAATTCCCACCTGTCTGGTATCTCTTTCAATCTTAAGTCTCGTATATGCCCACCCACACAAAAATATTTATAGGTGCAGGACACAGAGCAACTTACTTTAAGCTGGCACTGAATAACTTGTTAGGCCCTTGGTAAATATTTATTTTAGTAACTGTATATGGGCAACAGTTGCAAGATTCCGAGCAGAAAAAGGGGAACGACTCTTTTCCATAGTCGAGATAGTCACTGTGGCCACAAGCGACTTTTATTCCATAGTTCAAGTGCATAATTTTAGGCTTAATACTACTAAATTATAAAATAACTTTGATATGGAATAAGGACAATAATTTATATTAAATCTACGAATTAATATCAATCCACTAATAGTCGTTAAATCATTGGCATTATTTATTTTAAAATAAACACCTAAATGAATAATTGCTTAAAATATGTATAACTAGAGTAGATTGCTAGTTTAAGGGGAGTATTTGCATATCAGGTGACCAATGGCGATTTTTATGAGAAAAGAGGCATATCAAGTAACCTATCGCTACAGAAAAGGGCGATGTCTATGATAATATACGTAACTGGCCATTTCTATGTGAATATACGCACATCCAGTGGACTATGGCCACAGTAAATGGCCTTTTCTATGTGTATATACGCTCATCTAGTGGCCTATGACCACAGTTTATGGCCTTTTCTATGTGAAGGTCAAATTACACCAAATCGGAAGTCTAATCCCCTGGGTTACATGCTGTCAGTTAGATAATAAACACATATGGTTCAGTGTATAATGCATATGATTTTAAAAATACAGTTTAAATGATATGTTTTGGTATCAATTTAAAGGTATATATGTAAGAAATAAGAAAAAATACAGTTTTAGGCACTACTTTAAAATAATTGGTTCCCAGCTTCATAACTTTTGGCCCATGTATTCATGCACAAAATGGCAGCCTCCATGCCCGTCAAAACCGGTGTGTTTATTCTAAGGTAAAAATTTTGAGTTACAACACATAGAATTTGTTGACATGCTGTTTTTTCAAAAGGTTATGGCCTTATCTTTCCAACGATGTATGGTGATATATTAGAAAGTAGCTTGGTCATGGTGAAAATTGAAATCAAACATTGTATATTTTATATGTAACAATGAAGGAATTTATTTGCGCATGTGTAACCTGAATATACGCTCATCCAGTGACCTATGGCCACAGTAAAGGTCAAAATACACCAAAACGGAAGTCACATCCTCAGGGTTACATGCTGTCAGTTAGATAATAAACACATAGGATTCAGTGTATAATGCATATGATTTTAAAAATACAGTTTAAATGATATGTTTTGGTATCAATTTAAAGGTATATATGTAAGAAATAAGAAAAATACAGTTTTAGGCACTACTTTAAAATAATTGGTTCCAGCTTCATAACTTTTGGCCCATGTATTCATGCACAAAATGGCAGCGTCCATGCCCGTCAAAACCGGTGTGTTTATTCTAAGGTAAAAATTTTGAGTTACAACACATAGAATTTGTTGACATGCTGTTTTTTCAAAAGGTTATGGCCTTATCTTTCCAACGATGTATGGTGATATATTAGAAAGTCGCTTGGTCATGGTGAAAATTGAAATCAAACATTGTATATTTTATATGTAACAATGAAGGAATTTATCTGCGCATGTGTAACCTGAATATACGCTCATCCAGTGACCTATGGCCACAGTAAAGCTCAAAATACGCCAAAACGGAAGTCACATCCTCAGGGTTACATGCTGTCAATTAGATAATAAACACATTGGATTCAGTGTATAATGCATATGATTTTTAAAATACAGTTTAAATGATATGTTTTGGTATCAATTTAAAGGTATATATGTAAGAAATAAGAAACAAAGACAGTTTTAAGCACTACTTTATCTTAAATGGTTTCCAGCTTCATAACTTTTGGCCCATGAATTCATGCACAAAATGGCAGCCCCCATGCCTGTCAAAACTGGTGTGTTGATTCGAAGGTAAATATTTTGAGTTACAACGTATAGAAATTTTGACATGCTGTTTATTCAAAAGGTTATGGCCTTATCTTTCCAACAATGTATGGTGATATATTGGGAAGTCGCTTGGTCATGGTGAAAATTGAGATCAAACATTGAATATTTTATATGTAATAATGAAGGTATTTATTTGCGCATGCGTAACCTTTAAGAACTTCCGGTAAGATTTGTCGTCTGCATATATTTTGAAAATGGACGCCTACAACGCAAGGTAATGAAGAGAATCACTGCCAGATGCCTACTTGATCCCATTAAAGGCTGTATTTTATGGGATGGTTGCTCTAGTGGACATGAGGGGAGTAGATATGGGAAAGTTAAAGCAATATGTCCACCAGAGTCACCATCCAAGATCCATTGTGTTCACCGTGTTGTTTTTCAGTTTCATTTTGACAATTATTTGCACGAGTCTCAACAATTATCTCATTTATGTCATAATACTTTGTGTTGCAATCCATATCATTTAGTTTTAGAACCTGTAACTGTTAATAATGACCGCAAAGTTCGTGTCCGCACTGGCCGATGCATTGGCCATGATGACCGTCCGACCTGCCTACTTTGAATAATGCCAATTGTCCTAATTTGCAAAGTTTACAGATCCTATTTAGTTCATATTTTATTTGATAATCGTGCTTAGATCAGGCTTTCAGCTGAAAAATACATGAAATACATGCATAAAACACTTTAGGGGCCAACGCAAACCCAAACCCCACCTAATGGAGTTAGCGGCATCAACATTTAAATCACCATCAGTTTGGTTTAATTTGATTTTGGTTTTTAAATGCAGTGATGAAAAGAACCAGGGCCTCAGCCGGAACCATCATCTCATTGCTATACAAGTCTGGGTGAAGTGACGAGTCATCAAAACTACTGAACTTTGCAACTACTCTGGAGCGTTGGGGCTGGGCCGCAAAGCTGACACAGTCGTGTCCGTACCATCAGTATCTTTGAAGGTTAGTACATGATTATTGTCATGTATTCTACTATCTAATGACTTCTTTTCGAGCCTGGCATACTTCTCATCAACACCAGTAGGAAAAGCACGAGTTTAACCCTTGTTGGGACACTCAAACCCGTTTTTGAACTGGACTGTTCGCACGTGAGCTCGACAATGTGAAGCCGGCATAGCGACTAGCCTTATCGCAATACAAAACAACTGTGTAAACTGTTGTATATGTACACTTAGTGTATCTAAGTTACACTAGTAATCACAATATTGAGTAAACATGCACCGAAAACCGTTTTATTTTCACAGATTACACAGCAGAGATTACCTGAAACAGATTGAAGATTGCAAGCAGCTGACCTCACCCACAGGCTCAGGTGTGACAGAAAACTGTTAATTAATATCTGGCATTTACATTTTGGGGTCAAATTCTTTTTTTTGTTGTGTGACAGGAGGTCAAATACGTTGATTGTTATGTAAACAAACCCTTTTCTGGGGTCAAATGGCATCTGAAATGCTACATTTATATGGATTTTACCCCCAAAAATGCAGAAACTCAAATAAATATTTGTTCAAAAGGGATTAAAACCCTATTCTATAAAATTTAGAATGCCAAAGGAGATTGTTTTCACTTCTGATAGTACATATTATGTCTCCCATGCCTATTAAAACTCAAAGTTGTGCTTTATTCTGAGTTGAAATAATCCTTTCCAAGATGTACCTAAGAACATGTTTTCTGTCGAAATTCTTGTCTCGCAACGCCATTATATGTGGTATTTTCAACTTTACTTTTTTTGCAATAAATCCTAATACCAGTGTGATAGGACTTCATGTTCTTTCTCGAAATAGATCAGACTTATGAAAAATGTGGTTTTTATTCAAATGTGAAAGGGTTGGGTTCTCTTAAAGGTCAAAATACACCAAAACGGAAGTCACATCCTCAGGGTTACATGCTGTCAGTTAGATAATAAACACATAGGATTCAGTTTATAATGCATATGACTTTTAAAATACAGTTTAAATGATATGTTTTGGTATCAATTTAAAGGTATATATGTAAGAAATAAGAAAAAAAGACAGTTTTAGGCACTACTTTATCTTAATTGGTTTCCAGCTTCATAACTTTTGGCCCATGAATTCATCCACAAAAGGGCAGCCCCCATGCCTGTCAAAACCGGTGTGTTGATTCGAAGGTAAATATTTTGAGTTACAACGTATAGAAATTTTTGACATGCTGTTTATTCAATAGGTTATGGCCTTATCTTTCCAACAATGTATGGTGATATATTGGGAAGTCGCTTGGTCATGGTGAAAATTGAGATCAAACATTGAATATTTTATATGCAATAATGAAGGTATTTATTTGCGCATGCGTAACCTTTAAGAACTTCCGGTAAGATTTGTCGTCTGCAAATATTTTGAAAATGGACGCCTACAAACGCAAGGTAATGAAGAGAATCACTGCCAGATGCCAACTTGACCCCATTAAAGGCTGTATTTTATGGGATGGTTGCTCTAGTGGACATGAGGGGAGTAGATATGGGAAAGTTAAAGCAAAATGTCCACCAGAGTCACCATCCAAGACCCATTGTGTTCACCGTGTTGTTTTTCAGTTTCATTTTGACAATTATTTGCACGAGTCTCAACAATTATCTCATTTATGTCATAATACTTTGTGTTGCAATCCATATCATTTAGTTTTAGAACCTGTAACTGTTAATAATGACCGCAAAGTTCGTGTCCGCACTGGTCGATGCATTGGCCATGATGACCGTCCGACCTGCCTACTTTGAATAATGCCAATTGTCCTAATTTGCAAAGTTTACAGATCCTATTTAGTTTATATTTTATTTGATAATCGTGCTTAGATTAGGCTTTCAGCTGAAAAATACATGAAATACACGCATAAAACACTTTAGGGGCCCACGCAAACCCAAACCCCACCTAATGGAGTTAGCGGCATCAAAATTTATTCACCATCAGTTTGGTTTAATTTGATTTTGGTTTTTAAATGCAGTGATGAAAAGAACCAGGGCCTCAGCCGGAACCATCATCTCATTGCTATACAAGTCTGGGTGAAGTGACGAGTCATCAAAACTACTGAACTTTGCAACTACTCTGGAGCGTTGGGGCTGGGCCCCAAAGCTGAAACAGTCGTGTCCGTACCATCAGTATCTTTGAAGGTTAGTACATGATTATTGTCATGTATTCTACTATCTAATGACTTCTTTTCGAGCCTGGCATACTTCTCATCAACACCAGTAGGAAAAGCACGAGTTTAACCCTTGTTGGGACACTCAAACCCGTTTTTGAACTGGACTGTTCGCACGTCGACAATGTGAAGCCGGCATACAATGTGAAGCCGGCATACAATGTGAAGCCGGCATAGCGACTAGCCTTATCGCAATACAAAACAACTGTGTAAACTGTTGTATATGTACACTTATTGTATCTAAGTTACACTAGTAATCACAATATTGAGTAAACATGCACCGAAAACCTTTTTATTTTCACAGATTACACAGCAGAGAGTACCTGAAACAGATTGAAGATTGCAAGCAGCTGACTTCACCCACAGGCTCAGGTGTGACAGAAAACTGTTAATAAATATCTAGCATTTACATTTTGGGGTCAAATTCTTTTTTTTGTTCTGTGACAGGAGGTCAAATATGTTGATTGTTATGTAAACAAACCCTTTTCTGGGGTCAAATGGCATCTGAAATGCTACATTTAAATGGATTTTACCCCCAAAAATGCAGAAACTTAAATAAATATTTGTTCAAAAGGGATTAAAACCCTATACTCTAAAATTCAGAATGCCAATGGAGATTGTTTTCACTTCTGATAGTACATATTATGTCTCCCATGCCTATTAAAACTCAAAGTTGTGCTTTATTCTGAGTTGAAATAATGCTTTCCAAGATGTACCTATGAACATGTTTTCTGTCGAAATTCTTGTCTCGCAACGCCTTTATATGTGGTATTTTTAACTTTACTTTTTTCCAATAAATCTTAATACCAGTGTGATAGGACTTCATGTTCTTTCTCGAAATAGATCAGACTTATGAAAAATGTGGTTTTTATTCAAATGTGAAAGGGTTGGGTTCTCTTAAAGGTCAAAATACACCAAAACGGAAGTCACATCCTCAGGGTTACATGCTGTCAGTTAGATAATAAACACACAGGATTCAGTGTATAATGCATATGATTTTTAAAATACAGTTTAAATGATATGTTTTGGTATCAATTTAAAGGTATATATGTAAGAAATAAGAAAAAAAGACAGTTTTAGGCACTACTTTATCTTAAATGGTTTCCAGCTTCATAACTTTTGGCCCATGAATTCATCCACAAAATGGCAGCCCCCATGCCTGTCAAAACCGGTGTGTTGATTCGAAGGTAAATATTTTGAGTTACAACGTATAGAAATTTTTGACATGCTGTTTATTCAAAAGGTTATGGCCTTATCTTTCCAACAATGTATGGTGATATATTGGGAAGTCGCTTGGTCATGGTGAAAATTGAGATCAAACATTGAATATTTTATATGCAATAATGAAGGTATTTATTTGCGCATGCGTAACCTTTAAGAACTTCCGGTAAGATTTGTCGTCTGCAAATATTTTGAAAATGGACGCCTACAAACGCAAGGTAATGAAGAGAATCACTGCCAGATGCCAACTTGACCCCATTAAAGGCTGTATTTTATGGGATGGTTGCTCTAGTGGACATGAGGGGAGTAGATATGGGAAAGTTAAAGCAAAATGTCCACCAGAGTCACCATCCAAGACCCATTGTGTTCACCGTGTTGTTTTTCAGTTTCATTTTGACAATTATTTGCACGAGTCTCAACAATTATCTCATTTATGTCATAATACTTTGTGTTGCAATCCATATCATTTAGTTTTAGAACCTGTAACTGTTAATAATGACCGCAAAGTTCGTGTCCGCACTGGTCGATGCATTGGCCATGATGACCGTCCGACCTGCCTACTTTGAATAATGCCAATTGTCCTAATTTGCAAAGTTTACAGATCCTATTTAGTTTATATTTTATTTGATAATCGTGCTTAGATTAGGCTTTCAGCTGAAAAATACATGAAATACACGCATAAAACACTTTAGGGGCCCACGCAAACCCAAACCCCACCTAATGGAGTTAGCGGCATCAAAATTTAATCACCATCAGTTTGGTTTAATTTGATTTTGGTTTTTAAATGCAGTGATGAAAAGAACCAGGGCCTCAGCCGGAACCATCATCTCATTGCTATACAAGTCTGGGTGAAGTGACGAGTCATCAAAACTACTGAACTTTGCAACTACTCTGGAGCGTTGGGGCTGGGCCGCAAAGCTGAAACAGTCGTGTCCGTACCATCAGTATCTTTGAAGGTTAGTACATGATTATTGTCATGTATTCTACTATCTAATGACTTCTTTTCGAGCCTGGCATACTTCTCATCAACACCAGTAGGAAAAGCACGAGTTTAACCCTTGTTGGGACACTCAAACCCGTTTTTGAACTGGACTGTTCGCACGTCGACAATGTGAAGCCGGCATACAATGTGAAGCCGGCATAGCGACTAGCCTTATCGCAATACAAAACAACTGTGTAAACTGTTGTATATGTACACTTATTGTATCTAAGTTACACTAGTAATCACAATATTGAGTAAACATGCACCGAAAACCTTTTTATTTTCACAGATTACACAGCAGAGAGTACCTGAAACAGATTGAAGATTGCAAGCAGCTGACCTCACCCACAGGCTCAGGTGTGACAGAAAACTGTTAATTAATATCTGGCATTTACATTTTGGGGTCAAATTCTTTTTTTTTGTTGTGTGACAGGAGGTCAAATATGTTGATTGTTATGTAAACAAACCCTTTTCTGGGGTCAAATGGCATCTGAAATGCTACATTTAAATGGATTTTACCCCCAAAAATGCAGAAACTTAAATGAATATTTGTTCAAAAGGGATTAAAACCCTATACTCTAAAATTTAGAATGCCAATGGAGATTGTTTTCACTTCTGATAGTACATATTATGTCTCCCATGCCTATTAAAACTCAAAGTTGTGCTTTATTCTGAGTTGAAATAATGCTTTCCAAGATGTACCTATGAACATGTTTTCTGTCGAAATTCTTGTCTCGCAACGCCTTTATATGTGGTATTTTTAACTTTACTTTTTTCCAATAAATCTTAATACCAGTGTGATAGGACTTCATGTTCTTTCTCGAAATAGATCAGACTTATGAAAAATGTGGTTTTTATTCAAATGTGAAAGGGTTGGGTTCTCTTAAAGGTCAAAATACACCAAAACGGAAGTCACATCCTCAGGGTTACATGCTGTCAGTTAGATAATAAACACACAGGATTCAGTGTATAATGCATATGATTTTTAAAATACAGTTTAAATGATATGTTTTGGTATCAATTTAAAGGTATATATGTAAGAAATAAGAAAAAAAGACAGTTTTAGGCACTACTTTATCTTAAATGGTTTCCAGCTTCATAACTTTTGGCCCATGAATTCATCCACAAAATGGCAGCCCCCATGCCTGTCAAAACCGGTGTGTTGATTCGAAGGTAAATATTTTGAGTTACAACGTATAGAAATTTTTGACATGCTGTTTATTCAAAAGGTTATGGCCTTATCTTTCCAACAATGTATGGTGATATATTGGGAAGTCTCTTGGTCATGGTGAAAATTGAGATCAAACATTGAATATTTTATATGTAATAATGAAGGTATTTATTTGCGCATGCGTAACCTTTAAGAACTTCCGGTAAGATTTGTCGTCTGCAAATGTTTTGAAAATGGACGCCTACAAACGCAAGGTAATGAAGAGAATCACTGCCAGATGCCAACTTTGACCCCATTAAAGGCTGTATTTTATGGGATGGTTGCTCTAGTGGACATGAGGGGAGTAGATATGGGAAAGTTAAAGCAAAATGTCCACCAGAGTCACCATCCAAGATCCATTGTGTTCACCGTGTTGTTTTTCAGTTTCATTTTGACAATTATTTGCACGAGTCTCAACAATTATCTCATTTATGGCATAATACTTTGTGTTGCAATCCATATCATTTAGTTTTAGAACCTGTAACTGTTAATAATGACCGCAAAGTTCGTGTCCGCACTGGCCGATGCATTGGCCATGATGACCGTCCGACCTGCCTACTTTGAATAATGCCAATTGTCCTAATTTGCAAAGTTTACAGATCCTATATAGTTCATATTTTATTTGATAATCGTGCTTAGATCAGACTTTCAGCTGAAAAATACATGAAATACACGCATAAAACACTTTAGGGGCCCACGCAAACCCAAACCCCACCTAATGGAGTTAGCGGCATCAAAATTTAAATCACCATCAGTTTGGTTTAATTTGAGTATGTTTTTTAAATGCAGTGATGAAAAGAACCAGGGCCTCAGCCGGAACCATCATCTCATTGCTATACAAGTCTGGGTGAAGTGACGAGCCATCAAAACTACTGAACTTTGCAACTACTCTGGAGCGTTGGGGCTGGGCCGCAAAGCTGACACAGTCGTGTCCGTACCATCAGTATCTTTGAAGGTTAGTACATGATTATTGTCATGTATTCTACTATCTAATGACTTCTTTTCGAGCCTGGCATACTTCTCATCAACACCAGTAGGAAAAGCACGAGTTTAACCCTTGTTGGGACTCTCAAACCCGTTTTTGAACTGGACTGTTCGCACGTGAGCTCGACAATGTGAAGCCGGCATAGCGACTAGCCTTATCGCAATACAAAACAACTGTGTAAACTGTTGTATATGTACACTTATTGTATCTAAGTTACACTAGTAATCACAATATTGAGTAAACATGCACCGAAAACCGTTTTATTTTCACAGATTACACAGCAGAGAGTACCTGAAACAGATTGAAGATTGCAAGCAGCTGACTTCACCCACAGGCTCAGGTGTGACAGAAAACTGTTAATTAATATCTGGCATTTACATTTTGGGGTCAAATTTTTGTTGTTGTTGTGTGACAGGAGGTCAAATATGTTGATTGTTATGTAAACAAACCCTTTTCTGGGGTCAAATGGCATCTGAAATGCTACATTTAAATGGATTTTACCCCCAAAAAATGCAGAAACTTAAATAAATATTTGTCCAAAGGGAATTAAAACCCTATACTATAAAATTTAGAATGCCATTGGAGATTATTCAAAAGGTTATGGCCTTATCTTTCAAACAATGTATGGTGATATATTGCGAAGTCGCTTTTGGTCATGGTGAAAATTGAGATCAAACATTGAATATTTTATATGTAACAATGAAGGAATTTATTTGCGCATGCGTAACCTAAATGGCCATTTCTATGATAATATACGCACATACAGTGGCCTATGACCACAGTAAATGGCCATTTCTATGATAATATACGCACATCCAGTGGCCTATGGCCACAGTAAAAGGCCTTTTCTATGTGAATATACGCACATCCAGTGGCTTATGGCCACAGTAAATGGACTTTTCTCTGTGAATATACGCACTTCAAGTGGCCAATAGCCACGGTAAGTGGTCTTTTCTATGTGAATATATGCACTTTCAGTGGTCTATGGCCACAGTAAATGGCCTTTTCTATGTGAATATACGCACATCCAGTGGCCTATGGCCACAGTAAATGGCCTTTTCTATGTGAATATCCGCACATCCAGTGGCCTATGGCCACAGTGAATTGCCTTTTCTATGTCAAAATACGCACATCCATTCGCCTATGGCCACCGTAAATGGCCTTTTCTATGTGAACATACGCACTACCAGTGGCCTATGGCCACAGTAAATGGCCTTTTCTATGTGAATATACGTACTTTCAGTGGCCCATGGCCACAGTAAATGGCCTTTTCTATGTGAATATACGCACATCCAGAGGCCTATGGCCACAGTAAATGGCCTTTTCTATGTGAATATACGCACATCCAGTGGCCTATGGCCACACTAAATGGCCTTTTCTATGATAATATAAGCACATCCAGTGGCATATGGCCTCAGTAAATGGCCATTTCTATGTGAATATACGCACATCAAATGGCCTATGGCCACAGTAAATGGCCATTTCTATGATAATATACGCACATCCAGTGGCCTATGGCCACAGTAAATGGCCCTTTCTATGATACTATACGCACATCCAGTGGCTTATGGCCACAGTAAATGGCCATTTCTATGATAATATACGCACATCCAGTGGCCTATGACCATAGTAAATGGCCATTTCTATGATAATATACGCACATCCAGTGGCTTATGGCCACAGTCAATGGCCATTTCTATGATAATATACGCACATCCAGTGGCCTATGACCACAGCAAATGGCCTTTTCTATGTGAAAATACGCACATCCAGTGGCCTATGACCACAGTATGTGGCCATTTCTATGATAATATACGCACATCCAGTGACCTATGGTCACAGTAAATGGCCATTTCTATGATAATATACGCACATCCAGTGATCTATGGCCACAGTAAATGGCATTTTCTATGTGAATATACGCTCATCTAGTTGCCTTTGGCCACAGTTAATGGCCTTTTCTATTTGAATATACGCACTTCCAGTGGCCTATGGCCACAGTAAATGTCCATTTCTATGATAATATACGCCGATACAGTGACCTATTTATCGTGCACAGGAAGTACGATTTATACAGGCAGGGATTCTTAAACAAGTTAATGTTCACTTAGCAGACTCTATCATACATGTTGGGATAAAATGATGGCCATAGATGACCTGAGGTGGAGAACTATGGTGTCATTTAAATAGCCAGGCACTGTGGCCATATATGATGTCATTTTAATAGTCAGGGATATGTCTGATGTAGGTATACCCATGTTAAGCATTTAGCATTACCATGCCAATAGCTCTTGGCAGAGCATACAAATGATATACCTCTCCATGACCAACAGGATGGCAACTGTGCTGTGACAAATTCGGCAAACATGTGATGATGTGCCGTTCGAAAGGCACTTCCTCGCCCGCTTTTAGTCTCCACAGCAGCTCGTCAGTTTTGCTTTTCTCTCCACAGCCGATGAGCAATCTGTTACCTTTATCATAAAAAACAGTGATGTCTTAACACTTTATTCAAGCAGCATCAATTGAGTACAAATGTTTGAAAAAATTCAAAACTTAATATTATATTCTTAATAACATACATAGAGGCTTGTTGTTGGTTTCGGTAGATTATCGATTTTCATTCACGAGTGATCATATGAATTTAAAGTTTCACAAGTGAAAATATTTTATATAATCACTAGTGAATACAAAATTGATTTTTACCGAAACCAACACATTTAGCATATATAGCATTAGCATATTGTAGCACTTTCCGACTTCACGGGGGAAAGTAATTCCATTATTAAAGTGGTAATTTTCACTGTGAATATCCAAATTTATTTTCAATATTTTAGCACAGTGAATTACAACTTTTATTTCATTGATATTTCCATATAAACCAACGGAAAGCATACAATAAATACATATACTGTATAAGCGTCATTATGAATCTCCTTTCTCTTGTTTTAATATGCCAATGGAAATGCTTGTACTGGATATAATAATAAAAACTTGTAATTAATTTATTTTACTACTGTTCAACAGAGTACATGTATTTTGCAAGTGTAGGATAGTCCGATAGGGGGTGTAAAATATAAAAAAATCAACATTTCCAAAGAAGGTTTAAGTTTAAAAACTCCCACTGCAAAACAATTAGCATTCAATAAAAGCACTTCAAAAATCTGATTTATCATTTCAGCCTGCTTCAGTTTTATAACTGAAAAATTATTATTACACTAATGTTGTTTTTTACTTTGAGAGCACTTATTAAAGGTTACACAAAGGTCACACAATCCAGCTGTTTCAGGCTTTTGACATGGATTATATTTTTTTGGATTTGTAAGTGTTGGGCGGCGGATGCATTAAATGATTTATAAAATAGAAATGTCTTTCGTGTGTTTCAAACGTAGAATTTAATAAATTTGATATTGCAATATTTTTCCTGTATGCATTCGCCTATTTTTGGCCTCAAGTCCCAGTACAAAAGTTTCTTAAAACATAAACCTATCTCAGCGAAAAACCCCGATCCAATATGGCCTGCTATTCTGTTTAGTACTAGTGCCAGAACTCATGCCACTAAAAACAAACAAAGCGTTGAAGTAAAAATCTCCCCATGAGCCAGAGTTATAAATATTTTTCATTGACAGCTAGGACCTCATCAGGGGACTTTAACGACGTCATGTCATTAATAATAGCCGACGACTTTACGATTCTTACGGCGCCAAGTTGGTTTACGTTTGTGACGTATTTATATTTTGTTTATGTTTTGACCGTGAGACAGTTACGTTAGAAATTCGCGTAAGGGTTGACGCCTATGAAGATCAAGAAGAATATATGTCGGGTAATAACCTTTTTTTTCATGCTTATATTCTCAAATTGTGTTGAATTACATAACGTAATCGCTTTTGTTTGAAATGTTTAGAAATTATATATAGAAATATTTGATATATTTCACATTGTTTTAGCGTGCAGGCCTAGATGTATGATTGTATAAAACTTACATTACTATGTTTATTGTTTTAGAGAATCGTCTGGAAATATATTGATAAAGGACGCATACCTCGTTCTTTGTATTTGGATTACACGGCAGAGACTCTTATAGGGGGTTTTAGTAGATCGTACGTTGCTAACATCATTGGTGTGGTGAGTGCGAGGCAAAAAACTAACTCCTACCAAGAATTTCGAATTTCCGATGATATTCCTAATATTTAACACAAGATTTGTGTAAGGTTATTGTATTTATTTTGTAGATTTGACATAATTATTATGCGCATGATGATTTCCAATTATTCATTTAACCTTTGTATAAATCGTGTACGTGTGCTGTTCGGAATAAACAAGTTCTGCGACAATTTATATGCAATTGCTTGGTTGTTTACGAATTCAACGGCTTAGTATTTCTGCCTTGTCTGTGTTGTGTATGTGAATAACCTTATCGACAGTTTTAACATCGGACTTTTTTCAACAACAGAAAACAACAGAAAACAGATACTAATATAATAAAATTCAGTTGAAATATAATTAAGCGTCCACGACGCAAAAAGTATTCCACTATTTTCCCAGTGAGACACGATTTGAGAATCATGTATGAAGTAATATTTATAACGTTAGAATGCACAAACTAGTGACGTTTCAGTATACCTCGCGCGTTTTTATGTATCGTCCAAACGCATGAAAAAAGAAAAAAAATTGATTTCAATATAAGATCTATTTTATTTCATTTGTGGTCATAGAAAACTAATATTTTCACTCGTCGTTCCGCCGTTTTATACGACCACTAATGAAATAAAATAGATCTACGACCTTGCACTGAAACTAACAATTACCCCCATATCATAAAAGTGCTGAATTTACCTCGAACGTAGGAAAGCTACATAACTCGCGCATTACACATCTCGCTGGGCAGTCTAAATTTTTCGAGTCCGTCAGAAGAAACTTCTTCCCTTTCTTGTATTTGTCATGATCATTTTCCGCCTTAAATTGATATCAGCCGCAAAAAAAAATGCATATGGTTTTGAAATTAGGATTCCAGCGGACAATATATAAACAAGCAGTCTTAATAAATCTTGCTTAGCTTCGGGTACCTCGGTGACAAATCCTTATCACTCAACATTAAATACCCAAGACATGTGGGCAAAATGGATATAATTCATCACCATTTCAAGCAAGTTGCTATTTAACAAAATGCTCTTGGTCTTTGCTCTTTGTAGATCTAATTCCAAATCCTATTGTACTTATTTCAGGGTCTGCAGAAGTTCATAATAAAAAGGGCATCAACATGTTTTTATTTTGTGCAGAACTATGTCTGTATTTGCGTTTTAAGTATGTTACAATATTACACTGTACCTTACTAGCTTTTCTTTGTTCCTTAAATTTAGTCTTCCTGTCGTTCCCGAACTGGCAGTCAAATGTCTTTAACCCCAGAACTACAAAGGGAATGCCATTATACTCTTGTCGTCCCACCCTTACTTGAGGTCGGTCTTCGAGGTACACATGTTTTGCTGTTTGTATGCCTACAAAATATTAACATTAAAATCACATTTTAGTAGAAAAAAAAAACAATAGTTTTTTTATATGCCAGTCATGACCTCTCTTGTTATTTAATATGCATCATTTTTTTCTGGATAAATTATTTTACTAATTTTGAAGGAGACATTTATATAAGACAGTATATCCCAAAAAAATGCAGAAGATCTAGTAAAGCTGTAGAGGATATTTGTTGACTTCGGTGTAAGATCGTATTTTATTTCACGAGTGTTCATGTAAATGATATTTTCACGAGTGGCGCAGCCACTAGTGAAAATATATTTTTTCTATGATCACGAGTGAAATAAAATACGATCTTACACCGAAATCAACACATTTTATTTTTATTTTATGCTTTTTGACAATAAATAAATAAAATTGCGCGAGATAAGCTTAAACGTCACAAGTTCGTGTATTCTGACGTCATAAAAATGACATCATAAATTATTCCAAAACTGTCACTCGTTAGTATGGTGGGAAAAAAGTTCCATATTTTGTAAGTCGTGGTCGCTAAATTATGATTCTGTCAAATTTTATAATGTGTTTTATGTAAACACATGCATATACATACTGTACATGTATACCTATTTGCCAACGGTCGTAAACCACTACTTGTAGATCGATGTTATTTATGGAAAAAATAGTCCGTTTTAAGTTATGAAAATATAAAATCTTATATTTTCACTGCCCCAACAGTGGAAAATATAAAATTTTATTTCACCGATAAAATTCGATATTTCACTGAAAAACATATACTAACATATACAGATTTAAAAAAATTAAGCTTTGTTAAATGTATTAAGTGCCTTTTTCTATAAACAGTTGCCAAATCATGATTATTTTATAATATATAAGGTGGTCATTGGTGACACTTTCGAGGCTCTGGAAAATTAGTAGTAGCCTTAGTAATAAAATTGATATGAATCCGCGCTTTGGACAGCACGGGTCACTACTTCGCTTGATCGACTTCGTTTCCAGGCATACGACTCGAAGTACTACAGTCAATGACGGCTGGACAGTTGGTCCAGATTGTAACTATCCATTAGGCGTAAAAATATGTTTGTTTCAGGTTACACGACCTACCCTTAAAAATGCCCAGACCCTAGAACATTTCATTTATTTCGTCAGATATTTTTGTCTTTTATGTTCATTTTTTAATTATAACATGTTTTCGGTTAAATAAGTGTTTTCTTTCAATAGCATGTACTTGTCTTCACTGTAAAACACGTCTTGAGGACGAAAAACATGTCATACTAAATTGCCCGCTGTATGATGATTTAAGAAATGTACTCATGTTAAAGGCAGACTGTATAAATACTGATTTCAACTCATTTTCAACTACCGAACAACTTTAATTCCTACTGTCAGACGAAAATATTGTTAAATACAGTGCCAGAACTTGTCATGAAATCTTAAAATTGAGACGTAATTATATGCATAGAAACTAACGCTCAATGTGGTAATGATGTAAATATGCATTAGTTGTAAATATGTATTTTATATGCACATTATCGGCAATCTTGATTGCACCAGGACTGACTACATTTTAAAGGTTTTTAATCGTATGTGTTTTAAATTTGATTGTATATAATCTTAAATAGTCTCTCATAACTCTTTTAGAGTGGTTTTATACATAATAGTGTTATTATTTTATGTGTATTTTTACCATGAATATATAGAAGTGAGACTTTAATAAATTATTCTGTTCTGTTCTGTACTTCCAAACAAAGTTAACGGATATTACAGGCATATTTTGAATATTTATTCAGTTTGAGACTCTTAAATTTAAAGTTAACCATTAACTTAATATAAAATTTTAAAAAATCGCTACCTACCTACCTACCTTCCGACCTATCTACCTACCTACCTACCTAGCTACCTACCCTATTTTTTGGTCCTGTAACCTGAAAGAAACATATTTTTACGCCTTTCTCTACACAGCTTCATCTACATTAATTCAGCATTGGAATATTTTATTATTAATCTATCATTTGTACATAATTTATGTTTTTGTAAATAAGGTTTGTTAAATGCATTCCTGTTCGTATATTGTGTTTTCGGGGCGTTATATCGTACTTGATTGTATTCTTCGTCTGAATATTTTGCTATTATTGTCGATATGTAATAGTCGTTTAATAATTGATCATACACTAGGAACTATATTATTCAATCTCAACTAAAGTACTCCTTAGTACAATTAAAAATGTCCGGATAACGCCAGCGTCCGAAACATTTGTTATATGTTACCAGTACATCAAGTATTTTATTATTGCAAAATAAAAACTATAACTTACAGGTTATTCCGAAACCCTTGGTTGAAGAATATACAGCAAACCTTGTATTTGTTTCTAGTTCATGGCGCCTTAAATGCTCCAAGGCTTCTTCCAATGATGATAACCTATCACATGTGTATTCTGCCATTCTGTATCGAAGGGAAATAACTAAAATTTATGACCATATGTGTCTTGAGATGCGTATATTCTAGGGATGGCATCGAATACCAAAATTGGTATTGGAATATTCGTTGTTTCATTCAATCGAATATTCGAAGATAGTATATTCGAATATTCGATTGAATGAAACAACGAATACTCCAATATATAGGGATGGCAACGAATAGCAAAATTGGTATTCGAATATTCGGTCATTAAAGTATTCGAATATTCGAATATTCGATCGTCTGGTATTCAATATATATGTATAATCAAGATCTGAAAGTTTATATTTTTTATTGTTAAGTAATCTTTCACTATCATCCTAACTATGGCACTAGTAATCCGTTCACTTTCTGAGACAGACACTTTTTTCGGAGTGTTCACAATCGATGACATAGATGCTTGTTTCTTAGCACTGTCCTCTTTACGAGACTCCAATTTCACTAATGGATGTTTTCCGATCAGATGACTGCGAAGGTTTTATGTTGTTCCTGCGTAAGTTAAAACATCGCTACACAAGTTACAATTAGCAGATGACTTATCGGATGAACGAGTAAAATGCTTCCAAACGTCCGACGGTGCGGGAGGCATTTTTTACATTATTTTAATATCACAGCAATACAGAAAAACTCTTAAATATACCAGGACACTATAACAAAATGAGATATTGTGGATAATAAACAGAACGCTATTTATATGTGGGATAAGTTTAACATTGCGTAATTATTAGATCCTCATCGTATAATTGCTGTTTATAGCAATGTTGCGGCACAGTTTCAAAGTTTCGAAAATGATTAAAGATAATCGCCGAAAAGGATGTTTTAATTGAACTTAATCGTGCTTTATACGCTTGATAATAGACCGCTGTTAGCACTTAGGGATTAACAAGCAGTAAACTGTCACCAACACAATAATAGGGTGATAAATCGATTTTGACACCTATCCTGTATACTCGAGAACCCTAGGCGGCATGGAATGTTCGTAATTAGGGGATAATAGTGACACATACTGTACTGAACTGAAACCCTTATTTACATACAATAAGAAGTGGGTATTCGAATAGCAAAAAAATATTCGAATATTTTTTATTATTCGAATATTCGTTGCCATCCCTAGAATATACGCATATATTCATATGTATTGCATTAAGCTTTGTGACATAGTCGACACCATGTAAATATATGCAATGGTACAGATTGTTATCACACATTATTGCCTATCTTCGTTAACAAATTGCAATATCATATTAATGTGTTAATGGCATTGCATGAACTACTTAAGTCCCATGTAAAGTGTTGTTTTAAGAATATTTGCAATAATAGTCAATAATCATACAAGTTTATCGGCGAATTTGAGCAATATTTCACGGCTATAATGACTGCCAAATGTGTGATCGCACTTAATTATTTGTTTGTTAATCTTTTCACAGGTTCAATTACCTGTTAAATGTTATGGCTTCTTAATGTTCGATATAAGTGTGCATTACTGGCGACTAGACGCTGACCGCTGAAACGGACCCGTGTATTCAATATCTTTGTCTGACACATGACACGGGGCTAATCTATTGAAAACACGGAGTTATGTAGGTACTGGTGAAATACTGATTTTAGGTTGAAAGAAAACTACTTTTTACAATCAATTAATTATTGTATTAAAAAGCAATACAAATTTGCGAATATTCGAATAGCGCTTTAAGTATTCGAATCATGGGCATTCAATCTAACATTCGAATAGTTTTGCCATCCCTAGTATATTCACATAGAAATCGTCCTTTACTGTGGCCATAGGTCATTTTATATGCGTATATTAACATAGAACTCGTCCTTTACTATGGCCATAGGTGACTTGAGATGCGTACCGGTATATTCACATACAAATCGTCCTTTACTGTAGCCATATGTCACTTTATATGCGTATATTCACACAGAAATCGTCCTTTACTGTGGCCATAGGTGACTTGAGATGCGTATATTCACACAGAAATCGCCATTTGCTCTGGTCATGGGCCACTTTATTTACAAATATTCTGATAGAAATAGCCATTGTCTGTGGCAATAGGTCACTGGATGTGCGTATATTATTATAGAAATGGCCATTTACTGAGGCCATAGGTCACTGGATGTGTTTATATTCACATAGAAATGGCTATTGACTGTGGCGAAAGGCCACTGGATGTGCATATATTGTTATAGAAATGGCAATTTACTGTGGCCATATGCCACTGGATGTGCGTATGTTCACATAGAAATGGCCATTTACTGTGGCCATAGGCCACTGGATGTGCGTATATTGTCATAGAAATGGCCATTTACTGTAGCCATAGGTCGTTGTATGGGCGCCCATTAGCATAAAAATGCCCATTTACTGTGACCATACGTCACTTTACATGCGTATATTCACATAGAAATCGTCCTTTACTGTGGCTATAGGTGACTTCAGATGCGTATATTCAAAAACAAATCGTCCTTTACTGTGGCCATAGGTCACTTTATATGCTTATATTTGCATAGAAATCGTCCTTTACTGTGGCTATAGGTGACTTGAGATGCATATATTCAAAAACAAATCGTCCGTTACTGTGGCCATAAGTCACTTTATATGCTTATATTTGCATAGAAATCGTCCTTTACTGTGGCCATAGGTGACTTGAGATGCATATATTATTCACATAGAAATCGTCATTTACTGTGGCCATAGGTGACTTGCGATGCGTATATTGAAATTAAATTCGCATAGAAATCGTCCTTTACTGTGGCCATAGGTGACTCTAGATGCGTATATTCACATCGAAATCGCCATTTGCTCTGGTCATGGGCCACTTTATTTACGTATATTCTGATAGAAATAGCCATTGTCTGTGGCCATATGTCACTGGATGTGCGTATATAATTATAGAAATGGCCATAGGTCACTGGATGTGCTTATATTCACATAGAAATTGCCATTTACAGTGGCCATAGGCCACTGGATGTGCGTATATTGTCATAGAAATAGCCATTCACTGTGCCCAAAGGCCACTGGATGTGCATATAATGTTCTAGAAATGGCCATTTACTGTGCCAAATTTCACTGGATGTGCGTATATTCACATAGAAATGGCCATTTACTGTGGCCATAGGCCACTGGATGTACGTATGTTGTCATAGAAATTGCCATTTACTGTAGCCATAGGTCACTGTACGTGCGCCCATTATCATAAAATGCCCATTTACTGTGGCCATAGGTCACTTTATATGCGTATATTCACATAGAAATCGTCCTTTACTGTGGCAATAGGTGACTTGAGATGCGTATATTCACATAAAAATCGTCCTTTAAAATGGCCATCGGCGATTTCAGATGCGTATATTTACATACAAATCGTCCTTTACTGTGGCCATAGGTGACTTGAGATGCGTATATTCACATAGAAATCGTCCTTTACTGTGTCCATAAGTCACTTTATATGCGTATACTCACATAGAAATCGTCCTTTACTGTGGCCATAGGTGACTTGAGATGCGTATATTCACATACAAATCGCCATTTGCTGTGGTCATGGGCCACTTTATTTACGTCTATTCTGATAGAAATCGCCATTGTCTGTGGCCATAGGTCACTGAATGTGCATATATTATTATAGAAATGGCCATTTACTGTGGCCATAGAACACTGGATGTGCGTATATTCACATAGAAATGGCCATTTACTGTGGCCATAGGCCACTGGATGTGCGTATATTGTCATAGAAATGGCCATTTACTGTGGCCATAGGTCACCTTATATGCTTATATTTGCATAGAAATCGTCCTTTACTGTGGCCATAGGTGACTTGAGATACGTATATTATTCACATAGAAATCGTGCTTTACTGTGGCCATAGGTGACTTGAGATGCTTATATTCACATAGAAATCGCCATTTGCTCTGGGAATTGGCCACTTTATTTACGTATGTTCTGATAGAAATCGCCATTTGCTGTGGCCATAGGTCACTTCATATGCGTACAGTCTAATACAGATCGCCCATTTGCTGTTGCCATAGGCCACTTTATTCTCATAGAAATCGCCCTTTACTGTGGCCGTAGGTGATTTGATATGCGTATATTCTCATATAAATCCCGATTACCTGTGGGCATATGTCACGTGAAATGCGTCTATTGTTATAGAAATCGCCATTGTCTGTGGCTATTCGTCACTGGATGTGCACATTTTTACATAAAAATCGTTTTTTACTGTGGCCATAGGTGACTGGCTGTTAATAAATATATAATGTTAATTAGCCAATTGCTTATTGTTATAATTGAATTAATTCTTACATTTAATATAAAATATCATTCCAAATCATTGTGTAATTTAGTGGTCTGATGCAGAAATTCAGACGCTAACTATGGCCAATTCAGACGCTTTTTATGGCCACACAAATCGGCTCGACTATTGCCGTCTCATCTATGGAAATGAGTGTTTCCCCAGAAAAAGAGAGAGATTTCCCGCCAGAACCGGGTCACGTGACCTTTCCAAGAAATTACCACAATGTAATACTTGCACAACCAAAAACCCATGGTTACATTCCAACTGATTACTGTGACTGGATAAAACCCGTCACAACAGGTGAAAAACTACAAGCGACAATATTAGTCATCTCTCCGTTAAGTATAATACAAAATGAACAGATCGAGAGTCTGAAAATTAATTAAATTTCTTTTATATAATGCATCTAAAATAACATATAACAAAGCACATATAACATAATAGAAACATAATAATGATGCACGTTTCATAACATTTTTTTTATTTTATAATCTTTTCAAATTACATTTCATAGTTTATTTCAGTCTCATCAATAATCAGTTAACATACATTTCAAATTAAAATATCGATAAAATTTACTGTATGGCCACTCAAATTTAGTTATAGGAGACTAGTATTCAGTACAGAACTTTTATTTTACATAAGTATACTTAAAAAGTTATTAAACAATAAAACTATTATTTCAGTCTCATCAATAATCAATTTACATATATTTCAAATTAAAAGTTTGTAACGCATAACAATCTTTGATCTGAAGAATTTTGACCAATTTACATCTTAATGAAATGCATTCTTTTTTACTTTAATTTGTAACTGCAAACCGCTAATTACATCTGTAATTTCTCACACAACCAAACTGATTAATATTATTTATTTTTCTATCTTTTTTCATTATTCATTTAATCTTGACTTTTTTTTCATGTTATTTTTTAATAAATGATGATGGACAATGCAAACACTATTTTATGTCATCATTAAACATATTATTTCATTCATTGTTTGTATGCAATATGGGGTAGTACGCTTCGTCCTGCAAAGTGGTACGCTTCATCCTGGTATGCTTGGGTAATGGTACGCTTCATCTGACATTCCTTTTCATATCGGGAATTTAGCCCTATAAAAATAGTAACACTAATGTGACTAAATTCGTTGCATGGCGTATTATTTAGACTGGTAAATATGAATATCAAAATTTCAGATTTCTCATCATGTTGCTGGCCTTAGTTATATGTATATATAATATATATACTATTGTAATAAAGATAATTGTCCAAGGTGATATAAGACTTGCTGAGTCGAAGACAATTCATTGGTCATGTCAAAGGAGTAGTGATAGATGAATGTCATATTGTAAAAGTGGTAAGTGCAAAAGGTCAAAGAAACCTTTACTTGTTAAATTTATTTGATAACAGTCCACTATGTCATGTTTTTAGTTTGTGATATTATAGCTATCATAGTAATATTTAGTTAAACGAATTTAACATAACAAGTCAAGTTAAAGGGACTCGTTCACATTTTGAAATATGCTATTAAACATCTTAACTTACCAAAATAAAGCACCTGAACTAGAGGTCATTATAATTTATATACATGTACCAGTCTAGTCTTGTGTATTTGTTACTTCATGCATTGTAAGTAATATTGTAAGTAATATACTATGCTTTTATTTTTGGAATCTTTAGACAAAAAGTTTGAAAATGGTCAATTCGTCAATCTGTAAATAGGTCCCTTTAATAACATTGTTATTATTCTAATGAACGGTCATGAACTTATTTACAGTAATTTAACGTGAATTCTGTACCAAACTGAACAATCTTCATAGATTTACAGGTTTATTTTAATATGCATTGTTTACTGTTCTGTAATGTCTGTAATTTGCATGTCTTTGTTGACTGGCTTTTAAAATTAAAGTCAAAACATACTAAAAAAATACTGAAAGCCAATTGTGTACCCTCTAAATTTCATATGGTATATAACATTTATTAGCCTTTGTAGTTCAATGGAAGAACACTTCCCTTTTTTCGTGGGAAGAAATCTGGGTTCAAATCCCAGCAAAGGCCATATACTTATGCAAGTTGGAGGATGAAATGCTATTTGGAAGATGAAAATTTTTAATTAAACTGTTCAGTATATAATTAAAAATTACTCTGGAAAAATTCTGATTGATATGATTTTCCTTTCATATGATTATGACTGCACAAAGAACATCACTATCATATAAAAGGTTTAAAGTAATGTTTTAGTAATCTCTAGGTTTTATTTCATTTCGGACAAGACACAAGTTCAGATGGATTCGGGCAAGCTACATGTAAAATTGTATGGCTTATGCCCGAACGGATAAGCCCTTGCAAAAATTCTCGTGAATACCGGGTAAATGATAACAGCAGAAAGGGTTTACTAAAATTCCTGGATTATCATTAAAAAAAGATAACTTCACTAATTTACTGATGTTAATTTTCATCTTTGCCATATCATCACTACATGATGAGAGCATACGTTTGTCGCATTGTAGCCATACAACAGAAATTATTTTTCTTTTCAAAATTTAAATACTGTTTGGTCACATTGCTAATTGTAAAAAATGTACACATGTTGTTATCACATTTTTTATGAGATAAGTACAAATTAAGTACAATGCTTATTTTCTTGTCAGGGGAGAGGAATTCAGGACAGCCTTTCAAAAACTGAAGACTCTCCCAGCAGTGTTTTAGGATGTGCCATTCATGGCATTAAGTGGTACATTGACAACCAGCCTGATGAAGGAGCTGCCAAACATTCTTGGTCTCAACAACCCTGTTATGGTACAAGAAAGCACTGACCGCACGAACATATTCCTTAAAAAAAATCCGAAGTCAAAATCCAGTGACACTAATGAAACTTATGAAGCGATTTTCAAGGAATAATGTGATGAACTTAAAAAAGATCCTTTCAATTATCCAGTGACACTCCTTTTCCTGCCTTTATTTTACATAAGCCAGGCAGCAGCATACCTGAAGCATTTGTTTGGATATTGTGATATAACAACGTCCTGCTATGCAGTGTTGTTTTCAAGACAGGACAAAGCTGTTTTCAAAACAACAGTTGAAGAACTACAAGCTGACCATCTGAGAATTAGACTAGTTCTTACATCATCTGTTGCAGGTATGGGGTTTGATCCCCCAAGTGTTACAAGGATAATACATGCAAAACCACCTCGTAACCTGTCCCAATACCTACAGGAGATAGGGAGAGCAGGCAGAAGAGGTCAAAACAGTACTGCAATACTTCACTACAACAAAAGAGACTTGGCAAAACATCTTCCTGGGATTCAGGAAGACATAGTTGAGTATTGTACTAATGATAACACATGCCTTCGAGAAATGCTGTTGAAACCATTTGGATTTTCAAAATCTCCAGGGATTTCGAATGAAAATTGTTGTTCATTTTGCCTGAATGAAGAGATTACAAAGTTAGACATAGCTGGGGCATTTGATGACAGTAACATGTGAAGAGTAATGAAAATACATTTCTACCTGTTTTAAAGGGTCAGTGTGGGGTTTGGCAAAAACATTTCCCTAAAAATTGTATTTTTCAACAGCTGATGGATCAGAATTAAACCAGCTAGCCAGAGTAAAATAACAAAACATACATGTGTGCTATATTATTTTTTTATTTAAACAATAATTGATTTTCAAATACAAATACATGTCATACCATTAAAGAAAGGCACGAGGCATATATAAAAGCATACTGAATATGCTGATCAGTAGCTCTTCTCACAGTGCTCTAGATAAGATTTAAGTAAAAGGGTTCCGGAATTAAAAAATAGAGGGGTATTTACTCTTTCATGGGCCAATATACAGAGAATTATATTATGTCTATTTTAAAGGGACTTGTTCACAGATTTTGGTGTGTTTTGAAATATGCCATTCAATGTCTTAACTTGACAAAGTAAGGCGTTTGTATTTAAGAGATAAAGTTCTATAACAAGAAAAGCACAAATATCTGTTGCTCCAACCGGGGGTTTGAACCTAGGAACTCCGGATCAAAAGTCTTACATGCTAACCTCTTGGCCATTGTTATATACTTGGCCATTTATTTTTTACTTAATGTATGGAATCCGAGTTTTTCAACATTTCCAACGAAAACAAAAGAAACACTCCAAATTATTGCATAGTTTCACGTTTCAAACGCTTTATAATTTTATGCATTTCAACTTATGATTACTCATTGACGAAACAGTATTTACAGTATATTTCTATTTCAGTAGTGTTATTTCAATCCTTTTTATACACTATTGTTTAATTTTTGGAACCTGTGACAAAAATTTTGAAAATGTTCAATACGTCAATCTGTGAACAGGTCCCTTGAAAGATGTACAAATATTGAAACAACAATTGCTATTAATGCGACTTATATTTCCATCACTATTTTGTGAAAAAAACTCATTGTTTAAATTCAATATGTTTTGCTGTCAAGATTCATAATGCATACTGGTACCTGTATTTTTGTTTTAATGAATATTTCCTAATTTTAAAGGAGTATTGACTCCAATGCTCCTCTTATCGAGAGCACTGTTGAGTAAGTAAATCATAATGCTGTTTCAAATGTTATGCTACAAATCATAAATGCCAACATCTGTACCAGTCTTTATTGAATTTGCATTACAAGCTCCTTTAAACTGCACTGTTAAATTTGTCAAGGGTGATACAAAAATGTTAAAATTGTATGTTCATCTAGACACATTTTAAGATGAATATCTGTATTATCAAAATTGAAGTTTGTTAAACATGAGAAACATGCATGTTTTCTCTGTGTTCGTTATATGCACTGGAAACCAATCCATTACTGGTAGTAAACAATATTGACACGAAAACATAAATTTAAAATAACATATGCATATGTACATATACCTATCAAATTCATGTAAAATCTACACATACTGTGTACGTATGACTTGAGCTTTAAGAAACACTTTGGTTATGTGAATTACATTTGAAACCTATGATACATGTTGTTTCTCTTACCCGGTAATTATGTACATTATACATGTATACCACGAACATTCAGCCTTATTCGAACTTGGATAAGATACACTTTGAAATGTCCACTTTAAGTGAACACAAAACCACCACAAACAGTAAAAGTAATTACCGGTATACATGTAAATTACTCAATCAACAAACAAATTTAGCTTAACAAAAGGTATCTTTAAAAAACTACAGTTTATGACATTTTTCTTTCTTGTCTAACTAGTCATGCTTGTGTGATCAAAAACTACTACATTCTGATAGTGGTGATTGCTGTAAGAATACTACAATAACCATGCATAACATGGCTACGCTGTAAACAGGTATTGGAATAAAGATATGCATGACTTCTACCACTAGTTGCATACTGAATTAAAACATCACGGAACAGTAACATTGAGGTAAACAATGCAAACTTAAACAGACTGTTAAAGTCTGTGTACAATGTAGTACTTGTATTAGTTCTACATAATGTATGTGTTCTTGCAATTAGTAGTTGACTAAACACATGGGTTATGATTTGTATGGTAGAAATTTCATGTGCCACCACAGTCCTTCAATGCTTTGAAAACATACATGTAGTTTAGTAAAACTTAATTGCAAGTGCACACTAATTATTACTAGCTAACACCTTCATGTAACAACAACCTAATAGTAATCCTCAAATGATTCGTGGTCAATGTCTATTGTATGTCCATAATACAGTCTTTCTTTACTTGTTTTATCCTGTACATAAGATCAACATAGTTGATTTTTTCTTAATAGTGAACACAGTACCTTGACACACTCGGCCTAAAGTTTTAGTAAACGGTCGCAAGTCTCTCAAAGACTTGGCAATCACTTCTTCATCTTTAACTCTAGCTGGAGTTTGATATTTACTAGATGTTTTCCTAACTGCTATGGATAACAACTCTATTTTATCACAAATTTCTGAAACAGTGTTTGCCGCTCTACAACTTCTTGTTATTGCTCTTTCTGATTTATTTGCACCCAAAGCCCTCATTAAATCTTTTTGGTGTCTAACTGAGTTCTCTTGTACAAGATAACTTCCAATGTTACCTGCAGCTCCACCTCTCAAGTTAACAAATGCACCTTCTAGTGTCCTAATCTGTTGCATCGGGCTCATGCAATACTCACACTTAAGAACAAAATCTAAACACTCTTGGAAATATTTAGATAGTCTAGAGTGTGAGAAGAAAAACTGGGCACAGACCATGAGGCAAGGAATTATTCTGACCACATCTCCTTCTTTCACAATCATTAGGTGCATATACCACTGACACAGATTGCAACAGTAATTATACACAGTATCATCTGTATTGTTTGACTGTATATCATCAGTCTCATGTGCATTATCCAGGTACCCATAGTGTTCCAGGAACTGTTTTAAGGCATTTACTATCAATTCATAGTTTTCAAATTTTGATTGTACATTCTTGGTGCAACTAGATCAGCTGCTCCTTCACCATCTGTTTGCCGACAAGTGATATGAAATCATCATGTGCCATAAAGGAGCCCTTTACCTTTCCATTAACATCGCTCATTTGCAACTTGCCTTTGTAATGGTATAGGGTACCCGTTTGTCGGAGAGTTTTGGAGTTGAAGAGCTCTTTGTAGCATTTCTATAAAAAAAAAAAACAAGATAATATAACTGTTAATTTATTTTAATTGTTAAAAATGCCAGTCACTATTTGGATACAATTATTCCACATATTATTTTTCAATCTCACAAATGTTGAGTCCATTGATGATCAGAATCTTAATTCCAATTTAAAAAGCAGAATGCATATTGTTAGCTTTAACTTAAGCGGTAATTATCAATTTTCAACAGATCAAGTTTATATAACAAATTCATGAGTACTAGCATTTAATAAATTACCTGCAAGTAGTCTTGCTTGATGTACCAGAGCTCTATGGTGAATGGATGGAGATCATCAAACCGCTTCTCCGGTGATGTAGCTAAGGAACGAAGGTGTGCTGCTTCCTCTAGACGCACACGTGTTAGCTGATCGCCACCAACCGGGACTTTATAAGATCTAAGAAGGTCTGTGGGGCCTGATAAAAAGGAAGTTTGTGCTTAATTGCTAGACACTGAATTTAATGATTTTTAAATGTAAATTTATTATGTTTTTGAAGTTACCACGATTTTGAATGTAAATCCTTTAATACAACTTTTAAAATTGCTGAACTTATTTAAACGTACATGTATATACATTATGTAGCATTAATTACATTATTTACAGGTAAAATGCACACCCAAACACCACACACAAATATATATTATATATTAGGTATCATATGCTTATTTAATACATTTCTGTCATTTATAATGGCAACTAAGTTACATGTAAAATTTTCAAAAAGAAAAGTATGTATACCTGTATTCTAACTGTCTATAAACAGCTGCAGTAACTGGAAGCCCAAACAGAAACAATAACAAAACTTAAACAGTGTAACAATAAATTTGTAACAACAAACTGTAACATTTAATTAACAAGGAACACAAGATCTAAAAAAATAATAGTTGTGGTTCTAGTGGCAAGGCCATAAACATAGGGTCAATACGTTGGAGTTTTTTATCATTGTACATTACTTTAGTTTGTTGGAATAATCTATGGGTGAATTTCATGATTTTAATGTGTTGTTTGACCATCCATTTCAATAAAAATGGATTACTCTTTGTCTTGGAGCTGTTTTCGTATGTTTTCTGGATCATCAATTGCAGTTCTATTTTATGAACTTATCTAACTACAATAGTGATCCGGTGGTTTTCTATATGTAAATGCTATGTCTTCGGCGCTGGTATTAAAAAAACTCAAAGTAAGGCAAACGTTTTTAATAAAGAGCTTAATGAATAGCAGTGCGGGGCCCAAATACACCAACCCATTCTTAGACTTAATACTTAAGTATAAAGAAAGAAAATTGTTCTGTTATAAAAGCAACCATTATTTTGACCCCTAGGTGGTAATTATTAACTCTAATTATCAAATCCTGTATTAACAACAATTTGTTAATAACATAAGCAAAATTGGTACCAGCATATTTCTTAAACACAAGGCATTTTTGTTGAGTCTAAGTCTCTTCTTTAGAATGGGTTGATGAATACAGTCCGGGATCAACAAACAACATGAACATGGTTAACTCAAAGCTTAGTCAAACATACTATACATATACATACCAAATGCATTCACAAAAACATCCCCAAGGACCTGTTCATACTGGTCTAAGATATCTATACAATCCTCATGCTTTGCCTCATTCTTCAATATGATCGGTAGCTGGAAAACGTTTGATTTTTGCCTCATCTCAGCTTGGTATGGATGATAGATGTGGGCAGGGAGCACTTTATGAAGCCAGGAGAAGTCTTTAAATTCAGCCAGAGTTCTTCCTGAAACACATGAACATGATAAAAACAATTGCTCACTTATGTCCAATGCAAATGTTTCCTAATTATGTTGTTTTGTGCTATCGTTTTCTTTTTCTTGCAATATTCTGTACTAATTTAAATCATTATACATTAACTAGTGATTTAATAAATAAAAAAAACAATTTGAAGACAACTTTACATGTATCTGTGAAATATATACAGACTTAAAGGCTTAACATTTTTGCTAAACATATAATACTAATAAATCAATATATTATGGATTGTAGCGTATCCGTGGCAATGCACTGGCTTCACAATCAAGGGGTCGCAGGTTCGATACCCCGCCACACCCTAACCTACTAACTTGTCTTTCGCATGAGACGTAAAACCAAGGTGCAGTGTATTAGGAGCCTGTGCCACGCTGACAACTTATCATTTCTTGCATTCATTAAGACAGCATAGGCTGCAACAATAGGGGCAACTTGTTGGCTGATGGGGATTTTCCAGCTATTGCCATGGTGCAGAAGAGGTCAAGGACGAATGGAAGCCTGCAAAAAAAACATTTCTTCGCCTGTGACTTTATGAAATTGTGTTTTTTGTTTAAAGGGACCTGTTCACAGATGGGGAGATTGACAATTTCATTTTTGTTGTCACATATACTAAACTAAAAAGAAAATATGATACATAAAGAATAATACTGCACAATTTCCACTTCTGACAAAGAAATATATTGAAAATAAGATCTATGTAATAAATAATCATCAAATAAATGATGATTTAATAAGAGGAAATGGGAAAGCTTCTGTTCCAATCATTAACATCAAAATGACATGTCAATGCATACAAAATAGAATGGCTGAGTGGTTAGCATGACAAACATTTTGATCCAGAGGTCAAAGGTTCGACCCTTTTTTGTGCAGGCACATTTTTTATCTTCAAAATGCTTTTCTTGATATAACATTTGAATGTCTTGTAGTCCAAGTACTTTAGTTAAATAGTTTATGCAGTTAAGATGATTATTAATATTTTGGAAAAATAAGAAAATCTGTGAACAAGCCCCTATAACTTTTTCAATAATAGAATACCTTTTAAGGAAGAAAATTGATCGCAAAATAAACCATGGAAAGCATTTTTTATATTAGTATACTTTCTATTATATTAAAAAAACAACTTGGGGTAATTTGAACTATCCCTTAAGTAGCCACCAACTACATACACCTGCCTAGCACCTGGGATACAACATTTAATAGGAATTTGGGAGTCCTGATATTCAATTTATTGTTTCACATGTGTAAATGGCTCTGGTAATACCTTAAGAAACACTAGTTTTACTCAACTTAATAATAACATTAATACTGCCTCCAGGTAAAAGTAAATTTTCTTTTTACTAAATGGTTCTGTCAAATTATGCACAATACCTTTCTGAAATTTCCTGTATAATTTCTGGGATCAGCTTTTCACCATGCTGTAGCAACTACGACATACTTTTCCTTTTTGACAGCAGGCTACTGAATGCAGCATTTCTAGACGACAGTTCTGCACTGACACTGTTTTTGCTCCAAGAATGTTGCTTGAAGTCGTTTGGACAACATCTACAAGTGATCAAAAAGCATATTAAATAACACAGTTGCAGTATCTACAGAAAATGTTGCTTGTGGAACATGAAAACTGTCTTGTTTAATTCCATAGCTGGTGACCTAATTAAGAAGCAAAAAATAAATACAAACACATGTACAATCACCAAGGAATATTTATCAATACCTGGAATACTAGAACCTGTCAAATTTATGTATGACTAAAATATGTTTTCAATAATTTATTTCAAACAGAGCATTGAATTATTTTATTATTATAATATAGAAATAAAATATATGAAATATACATTTAAATTCTATATCCGGTATAACCAATCTATATGTTATCCTGAACCTATTTCACATTATCATATTAATTAATGATGTTTGTTACATCAATAATCATAAATCATGATTATGATTTATGGTAGATGTAAAAAAAAGCATAGATATGATATACTGTAGAAATTATAAGCACATGATCAGTGACATTAAGAAA
The DNA here is from genome assembly GCA_027627225.1 of Congeria kusceri. NCBI lineage: Eukaryota > Metazoa > Mollusca > Bivalvia > Myida > Dreissenidae > Congeria > Congeria kusceri. The sequence continues at coordinate 88,690 of JAPFQT010000419.1, read as the reverse complement.
GATTACGTGTGGGAATACGAACATAATGAATTGAGTTCCCAAGCTATAGCTGGATACCACAACCATTTCCTCACCATGACAGAGTAACTGCATAATTTACCTGGCAATATAGACTTATTAGGTAGTGCTGGTTGTAGTACTCACATTTATTCAAAAATTAGGTTTGGAACCTGCATGCCTGCACAGCCACAAAGTGTCCTGGTCTGGGTGTCACACTCAGAATGTGTTGAATAGGTAAGTGCAATATTTTTCATGTTTTCCCTGTATTTCGCTTACTGTTGTGTAAAATGCTTCGAGGTTGAAATTATCTGTCAAATACCCTATATTCGAAATCAATGTCGGTCGCTGTTTTAAAGTATACATTGGTAATTTCGTTAGTGATTCGGAACTGACGACCTCACTGTACCACCAAAATAATAACACAACAAAAAGACTGATTACAATTACATGTCTCTTTGAAAAACGGTTGTGGTACTCACATGCGCTGATAGTTAAATTTTACAACAAAGTGATAAAATTGACAAAAATCGTTGTTTTCGAAGAAACGCACGCTGTTCGAACGTTCCGCTTTCCGTCATAAGTCCACGCGATATGATATTCATGTCAACGTCAAGCGCACATCATGATCCAACTACAGGCATGATTGGTATTGTTTGTAAATGAAATTAAACAATCATCAATTTTATGGGCCAAAATCGGCCCTTATCAACCCAAGTCCTTTGATTTTTGAATACATGTAATTGTTTTACTTTGTTTGATTTCATAATAAATTGCGCATTGAACACATTTTTACCACAAATTTTTATTCGGTATGTAGTATACTTCATTTGACTTAAAAAAAATGTTCAAATCTAATTCATACTCTTAAATGTTAAGATTGTCAGTAAAGTTTATTTATTTTTTTTTTATTTTATTTTTTTTATTTTTTTTCTCTAGGATAGAAACAAAAGTTTGGACTTCCGACAGATATAAATCAATCATAGACAAACAAATGACCATGGTATTAGATATTTTAAGCAAACAACACAGTTTACAATAAGATTATGCTATTGGTCAACAAATAGTTTTACAATTGCCCAGTTATGCAGTTCCTTTTCTTGACATTTTGTATTAGCTTGAATTTCCCATGCTAAGCAATTATTATTCTTCAGCCCTCTTATTGAGGGTAATAATCCCTTTCTCTTGCATACAAATATATAAGTATTTTAACGCAAGTATTACGTCATGTGCCTAAAATGATATTCATATTAAATAATGTATTGAACTTCTTATAACAAACTATAAAATTGTCAATTAATCTCAATTAACAGTTACCAGTATTAGGGTAACTACCCGGTAGTATGTGAAAATTTTCGGGTCTCTCATGAAGCCAGTTAGTGTGCCACATGCGGCGTTCTTATCGCTAAACAAACACGTATAGGGCCTATTTAATTTACCCGTGGTGCAAACTGTGTACTAACACGCTATGCTACCCGGTGTTCTTAATTGACACGCTCCACTCAGTTAAGCACGCGGCATAACCGGTGTGTGTGTGAAAATACATTGGGCCGAATATTACCTTATATTTTGGGACACATTTTAGGTAATTATTTTTTTTATGACCCTTTATATTGGGACAAGACAAATTGTAATCATTTTTAAGTGTCCCAATACATAGGATAAATACCGTAGATATCGAAAAGGTGCAATATCACCCAAAAAAACAATTTAACGAAACTACTAAAGAATGAATTTGATAATTATAATTATTTTTGATTCCAAAACACGTTGTAGGTTTCAGTTACACATATTTTTGTGTTCCAGTCATATAGATAATTCGGTATTAAAGTTATTCTCAAAATGTGCTGACATTTTTTTCTTTCTACAACTTTGTAACAACTCACAGAACGATGTATTTCGTCTTCAACAACACAAGTCTTATAAACAATAGGAATTGCAATGCACATTTTAATCAGCCAACTAAGAAGTTTGTCGACAATCAAATGTCAATTGTGACAAGAAGAACACATAAACAAAGGCAAAATTTGATTCTGTGAAATCTCAAATAAATGGAAATCAATACCGGCATCAATAATTGTGGAAAAGGAAAATGCAGTAATGCACAGATCCAAAATGACACTTGATAGACAAAATATGAAAACTGAAATTCCTTAATTGAAAACCTAGTACAAAAACAGACGAAGATTTTGCTCAAAGTGTCTTAAATCATTATAGAAGGCTTTTACAGCCTCACGCAATTGAGAAAACCAGCAAGGTTTTTTGCAAAGTACATGTGCACGTACACACATTGGCTAACCTGAAAAGTACTGACTGTAACAGATCTTCACCACAACTTCCACAACAATATCGCTGCAACCAGATATTGTCACACGCACGTATCCAACCTAAAATATCTTTATTTAATTTGAACACACTGTACACTTTTTGTCATTTCCTTTTCAGACTTGACACCAGTATTGATAAAACGCAACCATAAACTACAAACACGACAACTGAAATCTGCCTCAGACTCTCTTCATCGACATTGTCAGTACCAGAGCAAGACTGCAGTGGACACGAGTGAAACTTTGCATACGCATTCTACCACTGGGAATAAACATTCTCTTTGGTCAGAAGACTTTGAATGTTAACAATTCTTACTTTAGTTGTATTGTAAAATAGTGCTATGTTGTGTACTAATCATTCCAGGTGCTCTTAAAAAGTATAACTGAATTCTATCTCTCAAAATTAATTATTACCTACTAAGCTATACTCTGCCTAAAAGTAAATGAGTTTATTTTACTACAAAATACTTTTTATTTTTGTTAAAATTCCAAAGTTTGTATGAAGATATGAACCCTTATGTTGAAAAGCAAAAACAGTAACAATGTTTGATTTATGGCACATTCAGATTTCACAAAAAATGATCTGGTTTTTCAATACGGCAAGTCCTTAACACGCATGACATTCTGGCTCTCACTTTGATGTAACTAATCTGATCCGATATGAAATATTATTTACATGTACCCAAGAATGGTGCTATGCAACCTGAAACAGTTTAATCAAAATCAGCGTTTATTGGACAATTATTTTTCTCAATTAAATAATGATAAATAACTGGTATTACTTGTCCAATCTGACCTGATATTTAGATCTTTTATACTAGTACATGTATGAGTGTGTTTGATAAAGATTGGCTGAAATATCAAGTCATGATTGTGCATAAAAGACAAATTGGTGACGGACAATGGTCAACGCAATAGAGATTCCCTGTACCGATAGCTTACCAATAACTTTTTAAGGTATGCTTAATTGTTAATAGGAATACACTTTAGGTGAACATTTCATCAACCATATAGTATGTTTCCGACAGTTCTGTACAATTCTTACCTCAGCACCCTGCCTGCCTGTCAGTGACTCCCAGTGAGATGATATGGTATGCACATGCACTGCATTCCTAATTTGTTGCTGTGCAGCTAAATATTAATGTAACCAACATGCACCAACAATCAAATACAATGCATGCAAGCTATTTTATGTTTAATACTTCTACTCAGTTTACTTTAGGTAGGTATGATTAAATAATAACATGTTTGTACATGTAATAGATCAAGAAAAAGTATGTTTGGAAGAAAAAACCATACAAATGGAAATTACTCTATAAATACTGAATATAACACCCACCAATCCTTGTATTCTCCTCTTCCTTGCAACGACCTCATTGAAATTATTGTTCAAGCTTCGCAAAAATGAAACCTGACGGACAGACACCCTAATGCAAAATCCAACATTCTTGCACATTTTACACAACAGTAAGCGAAATACAGGGAAAACATGAAAAATATTGCACTTACCTATTCAACACATTCTGAGTGTGACACCCAGACCAGGACACTTTGTGGCTGTGCAGGCATGCAGGTTCCAAACCTAATTTTTGAATAAATGTGAGTACTACAACCAGCACTACCTAATAAGTCTATATTGCCAGGTAAATTATGCAGTTACTCTGTCATGGTGAGGAAATGGTTGTGGTATCCAGCTATAGCTTGGGAACTCAATTCATTATGTTCGTATTCCCACACGTAATCTTTCTTAATGTCACCAAGCACTGGTTCTATTTGAGAATGCGACTTGAATGAGTCTTAAACGGCCACAGCTATCAATACAACCAAGTCACAAAATAAATAGCTTCAAGCGCACGATTTAAAACAACACTGAAATCTCAGTATTGTTTTACAATGAAGACTCCTGATAAGATATTTATTCACCATGTGACATCAAGAAAATTATTAAATGTTCAATTTAATAGAACGGTTTGAAACAGAAATATTTAACATACAATACCATAATCAACAAGTCTTCACAGTGTTGTTCTGTCATCAATGTTTCACCAGCGCTGGGAGCTGGATGTACAGAAGCTGCATGAAGCACTTTCTAACATGCAGTCTCATACCCTCGACCACATGTGCACTGCTGTCACATTCAGTCTGTGCATCCACATTGTCCAGGCCTCTCCATCTAATTATAGACATTACAAATATGCCATAAACCTAAGCATAATCCAATTCACTATTCAGTATTAAATGAATTATCGGTAATGTCGTGGATCTTTCCCACAGGAAATAAGTACTGGTTCTACCCATTGAACAAAGTCAAGAATGTTTTAATAAGCCACTTACTGGTCACGCTATCATCACCAGATCCTGTGAGATGATGGTCTGGGTCAGATACAATCCTCCACACACGTTGTACTAGATTAAACAAGGCATAAATATTCCTGGTCATAGCTTTATTCTAGTTCAAATTATTATAAGCTTAATATTTAGTGACTTGAAGACATTTTCAAAAACCAGTCACTACTTTTATATTTGTATAAGTTTTTAGAATTTCAAAACACTGATTTTAAGGCTACAGACCACTTTCTAACATATTCCACACATGAAGGTTCCACGGAAAACTTGTATAGCACATGGCAGCCTTAATTGTTTGAATGATTGGGTTTGGTGGCTATAGCACATGCCAGCCTTAATTGTTTGAATGATTGGGTTTGGTGGCTATAGCACATGCCAGACTTACTCGTTGGGATGATTGGGTTTGGTGGCTATAGCACATGCCAGCCTTAATTGTTTGAATGATTGGGTTTGGTGGCTATAGCACATGCCAGCCTTACTCGTTTGAATGATTGGGTTTGGTGGCTATAGCACATGCCAGCCTTAATTGTTTGAATGATTGGGTTTGGTGGCTATAGCACATGCCAGACGTACTCGTTGGGATGATTGGGTTTGGTGGCAATAGCACATGCCAGCCTTAATTGTTTGAATGATTGGGTTTGGTGGCTATAGCACATGTCAGCCTTAATTTTTTGAATGATTGGGTTTGGTGGCTATAGCACATGCCAGCCTTACTCGTTTGAATGATTGGGTTTGGTGGCTATAGCACATGCCAGCCTTACTCGTTGGGATGATTGGGTTTGGTGGCTAAAGCACATGCCAGCCTTACTCGTTCGAATGATTGGATTTGGTGGCTATAGCACATGACAGCCTTACTCGTTTGAATGATTGGGTTTGGTGGCTATAGCACATGCCAGCCTTACTCGCTTGAATGATTGGGTTTGGTGGCTATAGCACATGCCAGCCAAACTTGTTGGGATGATTGTGTTTGGTGGCTATAGCACATGGCAGCCTTAATTGTTTGAATGATTGGGTTTGGTGGCTATAGCACATGCCAGCCTTACTCGTTTGAATGATTGGGTTTGGTGGCTATAGCACATGCCAGCCTTACTCGTTTGAATGATTGGGTTTGGTGGCTATAGCACATGCCAGCCTTACTCGTTGGGATGATTGGGTTTGGTGGCTATAGCACATGCCAGCCTTACTCGTTTGAATGATTGGGTTTGGTGGCTATAGCACATGACAGCCTTACTCGTTTGAATGATTGGGTTTGGTGGCTATAGCACATGCCAGCCTTGCTTGTTTGAATGATTGGGTTTGGTGGCTATAGCACATGCCAGCTTTACTTGTGTACTTGCACAATATTTTTCACACCTGGTAACAGACTTAAAATACCTACACAAAAGATAACAAGCCACAGCCACAACAATATTGAAATGATGTTTGGTTTGTTTTCAGGTTTTGACATTGTCAGTGTGTGGAAGACGGCTCGAACCCAGATCCAACCAGTCCGAGTCCAAAGCCCGAGAATCTGTATAGTGCCCCGTTAAGGCAACATGGCATTTTCTGAAAGTCAGCATATTCTCTTGATATGGTATTTTTTAGTTTGTTCTGCACCTCAGCACACTGGATTGGATAGTTTTGTCAATGTCCTGGCCATGATTTGATGATTATTGAGTCCCAAACAAGGGACGTAACTCAGTAGCAGGATTTGTTGACATTTTACAAAAAGCACTAAATAAAAAAAAGGTGTTGAAACAAGCTGAATTTAAAGAATATATTTATACCGATATAAAAGAAAGTTCATTTTGCTTTGTAACAGCTTAAAAAAACTACTTAACACACATTTGAATGGTATTATGTATTTTGTGCATTGAATTGGTGTCTTTTATGCTCTTGGAGTGGATAAAATGGCCTGTGCGCTCCACACAGGCACACACTAGTGAACGAACAGTTACGGATGGTTCAAATTTCAGCTGAAAAGATATCGCAAACTTATTTTGCAGAGATTTGAAAGGTTTTCGGACAGAAATGACACGTGTTTGTTGAATGGATGTGATGGCTTCAGGCCAGTGCAGTTGCTGCATATTTTATTCAAAGATGTAGTTTCTCGGCCATTTGTAAATAGCTATACGGGCAAACAAATGTAATATTCCTTGTCCAGATTAGAATAATAATTGCCAAATTGAGTGGAGAATTTCCTTAGTGGCACAGAAAATGCAGGTACAACAAGTGATTTTGAACCAGTTGGTACATTGGTTAACAGGGTCCGCATAAATGCATACGTTCATTGTCTCTTCCTGTCCGGTGCAAACATTATTCAAGTTGTGTGCGTGTGACTTAGCATGTGTTTCCAGCTTGTACGCATAAATGAATGTTTACTTGTTCTTCAATCTGAGGTATTTTGTCACTCTTTTGCAGCAGGTGAACTGCCTTAAAAAGATCAGCTGCCATCTGTTGTGGACATCCGCAACCACAATCTGTGCCCTGCAGCTCCGGACCCATCCGACAGGGCCTTGTGGTGCTAGCGGTCTGATTGGTATGTCCGATATTGTTCACCATTATATGACTACAGTTATGAATCATGCAAGTTTATACTTCTTGTGTGCTGGGTTCATTCGTAACATTCTTGGGCCTGTTTGGGTTGACAGATATCATACTGTCAGTTAGAATACCACAACTTACTGTGTAACTAGCAGTTTTCGGAGCTTTGGTGATGCTTTGTTCATTCATGGGGTTCTGTTATAATGTGGAAAGTGCTCTTGGTGTGCAAATTGACTTAGGTGTTTCTGCACTGTTCTTAAACCATCAAATCAAGACTGCGGTTGTTACAAAGTGTAATTTTAGCAATGTTTCCATTCTCTTAGTGCGGCTTCTTTGCACTTTTAAATTCTGGCCAAAAGCCGCAATGTCACATGGGTGCAAAAACATGAATAAAATGAAAAGAAGTCATTATATTCATCCAAATTTTATGATGGAAGCTAGGTGTTGGTTGCACTTCAAGATAAAGATTTCAGTTTGCCTCTATGGAACAGTGTGATTTTCCCTTAATTAAGGCGGCACTATACAGTTTCAGCCAAATATTCGAATTGGCAGGGGAAAAAATTCTAATAAATAGGGATACAGTGAAACTGAGCAGCATTTTGAGTGTTTTAGAAGTTGTAAGTATCAGATTTAAGGGCTGGAGTTTTTAATTGCATGCTTAGTGAATTCGAAAATATGACCTATGCAAAGCCAGTGTATGTGTTGAGCCACCTTGCACATAACATTAGTAAATGAGGATTCCTAGCTCTGAACGCCAATTTGGCAGGATATTTACAAGGGTGTACATACATTGGAATTTATTGGAAAATCTGAATGGTTGACCCCTAGTTTGCTCATTTGCAATCATGTACCTGGTAAGTTACGCAGACATGCATGCAGGTTTGAGGTGCTCGCATTCTCAGGAAAGTTGCAAATTGATGTTGAAAATCACCGAAATGGTCGCGAAAACTGGTGACATTTGAACCCCAAAATTGGCTGATCATGCATGTTAAAATTATAGTGGAACTGTGTGCATAATTCTTTTCCGTACATTTTTGTGAAGCCACAGCCACAACAATATTGAAATGATGTTTGGTTTGTTTTCAGGTGTTGACATTGTCAGTGTGTGCAAGACGGCTCGAACCCAGACCCAACCAGGCCGAGTCCGAAGCCCGATAAACTGTATAGTGCCCCCTACGGTCTAGATCATTCGACTCCAGACGCTTGCAATTGTAGTAATTTTTTCAACCTCCGCGCAGAGATTTGACTGGTTCCGAGCATAGCTCAGGATCAAATCCCTGCCGTTATAACAAACCACGTGTCGAGCCATTTGATACAAACATAGCGGCTAACAGTAACAATGTCTACGCCGAGAAAGAAAGTACCGGAGAAGTGTTTCCTTTGCGAAAACAAATGAGGTTTTAATTTAACCGGCAAAAAAGAATCGGATTATAATGAACACATTTCTTATTTATCGGGTCTGCCCTTTAAGGAGTTTGTATAAGCAAACAAAGAGGTACAAATTGAATTAGGTGTTTGTAAAGCATGCGATGGCAAAATAAAATGTGCCTACGAACTTGTAAAAATAATAAAGACGGGGCACAGTCTCGCCCATTACCCCCAAAGTATCTACAAGCGTGAAGCGTAGTAAGCAGACTGCTACTAGTCGAACAACTGCAAGGCGCTCGCTTATTGACAATCCCGGACCAGGTCCTCCTCTGGCGGCTCCAGAAGCAGTCAGTGTTGATGGTAGTGTTGATCATGATGTTTTAGTAAGTGATCATGACTATGCAGTCACAACCGTTGGATCAGACCACGACTACACAACAGTTGGTTGTGACCACGACTAAAAGCACGTAATGGATCTACTGACAGTCATGCAATGCCTACAAATGTTGCCATGGACATTATCAAGCGGCATTTGCATGGCAATACTGACAGTACGGCATTATTGGATGAGATAGTTGATACCGTCGCCAACAACACGGTTTCTAACAGTAATAACTGATCATGTGCTTATAATTTCTACAGTATATCATATCTATGCTTTTTTTTACATCTACCATAAATCATAATCATGATTTATGATTATTGATGTAACAAACATCATTAATTAATATGATAATGTGAAATAGGTTCAGGATAACATATAGATTGGTTATACCGGATATAGAATTTAAATGTATATTTCATATATTTTATTTCTATATTATAATAATAAAATAATTCAATGCTCTGTTTGAAATAAATTATTGAAAACATATTTTAGTCATACATAAATTTGACAGGTTCTAGTATTCCAGGTATTGATAAATATTCCTTGGTGATTGTACATGTGTTTGTATTTATTTTTTGCTTCTTAATTAGGTCACCAGCTATGGAATTAAACAAGACAGTTTTCATGTTCCACAAGCAACATTTTCTGTAGATACTGCAACTGTGTTATTTAATATGCTTTTTGATCACTTGTAGATGTTGTCCAAACGACTTCAAGCAACATTCTTGGAGCAAAAACAGTGTCAGTGCAGAACTGTCGTCTAGAAATGCTGCATTCAGTAGCCTGCTGTCAAAAAGGAAAAGTATGTCGTAGTTGCTACAGCATGGTGAAAAGCTGATCCCAGAAATTATACAGGAAATTTCAGAAAGGTATTGTGCATAATTTGACAGAACCATTTAGTAAAAAGAAAATTTACTTTTACCTGGAGGCAGTATTAATGTTATTATTAAGTTGAGTAAAACTAGTGTTTCTTAAGGTATTACCAGAGCCATTTACACATGTGAAACAATAAATTGAATATCAGGACTCCCAAATTCCTATTAAATGTTGTATCCCAGGTGCTAGGCAGGTGTATGTAGTTGGTGGCTACTTAAGGGATAGTTCAAATTACCCCAAGTTGTTTTTTTAATATAATAGAAAGTATACTAATATAAAAAATGCTTTCCATGGTTTATTTTGCGATCAATTTTCTTCCTTAAAAGGTATTCTATTATTGAAAAAGTTATAGGGGCTTGTTCACAGATTTTCTTATTTTTCCAAAATATTAATAATCATCTTAACTGCATAAACTATTTAACTAAAGTACTTGGACTACAAGACATTCAAATGTTATATCAAGAAAAGCATTTTGAAGATAAAAAATGTGCCTGCACAAAAAAGGGTCGAACCTTTGACCTCTGGATCAAAATGTTTGTCATGCTAACCACTCAGCCATTCTATTTTGTATGCATTGACATGTCATTTTGATGTTAATGATTGGAACAGAAGCTTTCCCATTTCCTCTTATTAAATCATCATTTATTTGATGATTATTTATTACATAGATCTTATTTTCAATATATTTCTTTGTCAGAAGTGGAAATTGTGCAGTATTATTCTTTATGTATCATATTTTCTTTTTAGTTTAGTATATGTGACAACAAAAATGAAATTGTCAATCTCCCCATCTGTGAACAGGTCCCTTTAAACAAAAAACACAATTTCATAAAGTCACAGGCGAAGAAATGTTTTTTTTGCAGGCTTCCATTCGTCCTTGACCTCTTCTGCACCATGGCAATAGCTGGAAAATCCCCATCAGCCAACAAGTTGCCCCTATTGTTGCAGCCTATGCTGTCTTAATGAATGCAAGAAATGATAAGTTGTCAGCGTGGCACAGGCTCCTAATACACTGCACCTTGGTTTTACGTCTCATGCGAAAGACAAGTTAGTAGGTTAGGGTGTGGCGGGGTATCGAACCTGCGACCCCTTGATTGTGAAGCCAGTGCATTGCCACGGATACGCTACAATCCATAATATATTGATTTATTAGTATTATATGTTTAGCAAAAATGTTAAGCCTTTAAGTCTGTATATATTTCACAGATACATGTAAAGTTGTCTTCAAATTGTTTTTTTTATTTATTAAATCACTAGTTAATGTATAATGATTTAAATTAGTACAGAATATTGCAAGAAAAAGAAAACGATAGCACAAAACAACATAATTAGGAAACATTTGCATTGGACATAAGTGAGCAATTGTTTTTATCATGTTCATGTGTTTCAGGAAGAACTCTGGCTGAATTTAAAGACTTCTCCTGGCTTCATAAAGTGCTCCCTGCCCACATCTATCATCCATACCAAGCTGAGATGAGGCAAAAATCAAACGTTTTCCAGCTACCGATCATATTGAAGAATGAGGCAAAGCATGAGGATTGTATAGATATCTTAGACCAGTATGAACAGGTCCTTGGGGATGTTTTTGTGAATGCATTTGGTATGTATATGTATAGTATGTTTGACTAAGCTTTGAGTTAACCATGTTCATGTTGTTTGTTGATCCCGGACTGTATTCATCAACCCATTCTAAAGAAGAGACTTAGACTCAACAAAAATGCCTTGTGTTTAAGAAATATGCTGGTACCAATTTTGCTTATGTTATTAACAAATTGTTGTTAATACAGGATTTGATAATTAGAGTTAATAATTACCACCTAGGGGTCAAAATAATGGTTGCTTTTATAACAGAACAATTTTCTTTCTTTATACTTAAGTATTAAGTCTAAGAATGGGTTGGTGTATTTGGGCCCCGCACTGCTATTCATTAAGCTCTTTATTAAAAACGTTTGCCTTACTTTGAGTTTTTTTAATACCAGCGCCGAAGACATAGCATTTACATATAGAAAACCACCGGATCACTATTGTAGTTAGATAAGTTTAAATCAAGCTGATGGCCATGTTTGAGTCATGACTGACACTGCCAATATGCAAATTAGCCATTGGCTAACAAAATGAAAATTTGTCAAATCTAAATTCAATTTAGTTAATACATGAAAGTCATATTATTTTATCTATTTGACTATTAGGTGAAAGAAAACCGTGTGAGTTGCTGCCCTTCATTTTTCATATGCTAGTTTTCCATATTATAAATTGTAAAAAGTTGTCATATACTCGAAGTGTTAATAATGTACAACGTATTTCTTAGATAAAACCCAGTGAAGCATCACCACAAGCCCAAATTCCTGAATACTTTTTGGTCCGAATGACATATTTGTTCTTGAATTGCAATGTATTCAGTTTTCATGATATCCTCAGATTGAAAATTGCTTCTTGTCATTATTTTTCTACTTAGGCCCCCAAAAATATAGATGTTTCTTGTGGCCCGACTGAGCCTTCTTTTTCCATGCTGAACATAAGTTTTTTTTAAGACTTCTGCAGTTCATAAAATAGAACTGCAATTGATGATCCAGAAAACATACGAAAACAGCTCCAAGACAAAGAGTAATCCATTTTTATTGAAATGGATGGTCAAACAACACATTAAAATCATGAAATTCACCCATAGATTATTCCAACAAACTAAAGTAATGTACAATGATAAAAAACTCCAACGTATTGACCCTATGTTTATGGCCTTGCCACTAGAACCACAACTATTATTTTTTTAGATCTTGTGTTCCTTGTTAATTAAATGTTACAGTTTGTTGTTACAAATTTATTGTTACACTGTTTAAGTTTTGTTATTGTTTCTGTTTGGGCTTCCAGTTACTGCAGCTGTTTACAGACAGTTAGAATACAGGTATACATACTTTTCTTTTTGAAAATTTTACATGTAACTTAGTTGCCATTATAAATGACAGAAATGTATTAAATAAGCATATGATACCTAATATATAATATATATTTGTGTGTGGTGTTTGGGTGTGCATTTTACCTGTAAATAATGTAATTAATGCTACATAATGTATATACATGTACGTTTAAATAAGTTCAGCAATTTTAAAAGTTGTATTAAAGGATTTACATTCAAAATCGTGGTAACTTCAAAAACATAATAAATTTACATTTAAAAATCATTAAATTCAGTGTCTAGCAATTAAGCACAAACTTCCTTTTTATCAGGCCCCACAGACCTTCTTAGATCTTATAAAGTCCCGGTTGGTGGCGATCAGCTAACACGTGTGCGTCTAGAGGAAGCAGCACACCTTCGTTCCTTAGCTACATCACCGGAGAAGCGGTTTGATGATCTCCATCCATTCACCATAGAGCTCTGGTACATCAAGCAAGACTACTTGCAGGTAATTTATTAAATGCTAGTACTCATGAATTTGTTATATAAACTTGATCTGTTGAAAATTGATAATTACCGCTTAAGTTAAAGCTAACAATATGCATTCTGCTTTTTAAATTGGAATTAAGATTCTGATCATCAATGGACTCAACATTTGTGAGATTGAAAAATAATATGTGGAATAATTGTATCCAAATAGTGACTGGCATTTTTAACTATTAAAATAAATTAACAGTTATATTATCTTGTTTTTTTTTTTATAGAAATGCTACAAAGAGCTCTTCAACTCCAAAACTCTCCGACAAACGGGTACCTTATACCATTACAAAGGCAAGTTGCAAATGAGCGATGTTAATGGAAAGGTAAAGGGCTCCTTTATGGCACATGATGATTTCATATCACTTGTCGGCAAACAGATGGTGAAGGAGCAGCTGATCTAGTTGCACCAAGAATGTACAATCAAAATTTGAAAACTATGAATTGATAGTAAATGCCTTAAAACAGTTCCTGGAACACTATGGGTACCTGGATAATGCACATGAGACTGATGATATACAGTCAAACAATACAGATGATACTGTGTATAATTACTGTTGCAATCTGTGTCAGTGGTATATGCACCTAATGATTGTGAAAGAAGGAGATGTGGTCAGAATAATTCCTTGCCTCATGGTCTGTGCCCAGTTTTTCTTCTCACACTCTAGACTATCTAAATATTTCCAAGAGTGTTTAGATTTTGTTCTTAAGTGTGAGTATTGCATGAGCCCGATGCAACAGATTAGGACACTAGAAGGTGCATTTGTTAACTTGAGAGGTGGAGCTGCAGGTAACATTGGAAGTTATCTTGTACAAGAGAACTCAGTTAGACACCAAAAAGATTTAATGAGGGCTTTGGGTGCAAATAAATCAGAAAGAGCAATAACAAGAAGTTGTAGAGCGGCAAACACTGTTTCAGAAATTTGTGATAAAATAGAGTTGTTATCCATAGCAGTTAGGAAAACATCTAGTAAATATCAAACTCCAGCTAGAGTTAAAGATGAAGAAGTGATTGCCAAGTCTTTGAGAGACTTGCGACCGTTTACTAAAACTTTAGGCCGAGTGTGTCAAGGTACTGTGTTCACTATTAAGAAAAAATCAACTATGTTGATCTTATGTACAGGATAAAACAAGTAAAGAAAGACTGTATTATGGACATACAATAGACATTGACCACGAATCATTTGAGGATTACTATTAGGTTGTTGTTACATGAAGGTGTTAGCTAGTAATAATTAGTGTGCACTTGCAATTAAGTTTTACTAAACTACATGTATGTTTTCAAAGCATTGAAGGACTGTGGTGGCACATGAAATTTCTACCATACAAATCATAACCCATGTGTTTAGTCAACTACTAATTGCAAGAACACATACATTATGTAGAACTAATACAAGTACTACATTGTACACAGACTTTAACAGTCTGTTTAAGTTTGCATTGTTTACCTCAATGTTACTGTTCCGTGATGTTTTAATTCAGTATGCAACTAGTGGTAGAAGTCATGCATATCTTTATTCCAATACCTGTTTACAGCGTAGCCATGTTATGCATGGTTATTGTAGTATTCTTACAGCAATCACCACTATCAGAATGTAGTAGTTTTTGATCACACAAGCATGACTAGTTAGACAAGAAAGAAAAATGTCATAAACTGTAGTTTTTTAAAGATACCTTTTGTTAAGCTAAATTTGTTTGTTGATTGAGTAATTTACATGTATACCGGTAATTACTTTTACTGTTTGTGGTGGTTTTGTGTTCACTTAAAGTGGACATTTCAAAGTGTATCTTATCCAAGTTCGAATAAGGCTGAATGTTCGTGGTATACATGTATAATGTACATAATTACCGGGTAAGAGAAACAACATGTATCATAGGTTTCAAATGTAATTCACATAACCAAAGTGTTTCTTAAAGCTCAAGTCATACGTACACAGTATGTGTAGATTTTACATGAATTTGATAGGTATATGTACATATGCATATGTTATTTTAAATTTATGTTTTCGTGTCAATATTGTTTACTACCAGTAATGGATTGGTTTCCAGTGCATATAACGAACACAGAGAAAACATGCATGTTTCTCATGTTTAACAAACTTCAATTTTGATAATACAGATATTCATCTTAAAATGTGTCTAGATGAACATACAATTTTAACATTTTTGTATCACCCTTGACAAATTTAACAGTGCAGTTTAAAGGAGCTTGTAATGCAAATTCAATAAAGACTGGTACAGATGTTGGCATTTATGATTTGTAGCATAACATTTGAAACAGCATTATGATTTACTTACTCAACAGTGCTCTCGATAAGAGGAGCATTGGAGTCAATACTCCTTTAAAATTAGGAAATATTCATTAAAACAAAAATACAGGTACCAGTATGCATTATGAATCTTGACAGCAAAACATATTGAATTTAAAAAATGAGTTTTTTTCACAAAATAGTGATGGAAATATAAGTCGCATTAATAGCAATTGTTGTTTCAATATTTGTACATCTTTCAAGGGACCTGTTCACAGATTGACGTATTGAACATTTTCAAAATTGTTGTCACAGGTTCCAAAAATTAAACAATAGTGTATAAAAAGGATTGAAATAACACTACTGAAATAGAAATATACTGTAAATACTGTTTCGTCAATGAGTAATCATAAGTTGAAATGCATAAAATTATAAAGCGTTTGAAACGTGAAACTATGCAATAATTTGGAGTGTTTCTTTTGTTTTCGTTGGAAATGTTGAAAAACTCGGATTCCATACATTAAGTAAAAAATAAATGGCCAAGTATATAACAATGGCCAAGAGGTTAGCATGTAAGACTTTTGATCCGGAGTTCCTAGGTTCAAACCCCCGGTTGGAGCAACAGATATTTGTGCTTTTCTTGTTATAGAACTTTATCTCTTAAATACAAATGCCTTACTTTGTCAAGTTAAGACATTGAATGGCATATTTCAAAAACAACTTACCTGGGTCATGTGGTGTCAGCAGACGGAATCCAGGCTGATCCGCAAAAGATTGAAGCCGTCAAAAACTGGCCTGTCCCTAGAACCTTGAAAGATGTCCGGAAATTCCTAGGGTTTGCCGGCTACTATAGGCGGTTCATCAAAGGTTTTTCCAATGTTGCCAGACCACTGAACGATTTGCTTCTTGGAACATCAACAAAGAAGTCAGCCAAGAAAAGCCCAAAACCAAAGTTCAGATGGGAGTCTAGTCAACAAAGCGCGTTCGATGCTTTGAAGCAGAAACTGTCAAATCCACCGATCCTTGCATATGCTGACTACACCTTGCCATTTACGCTGCACACTGACGTCAGTGGCACAGGAATTGGCGCCGTGCTGTATCAGAAGCAAGACGGAAAGGACCGAGTAGTGGCATACGCGAGCAGAAGTCTCACAAAGGCAGAGAGGAATTATCCAGCTCATAAGCTCGAGTTTCTCGCTGTCAAGTGGGCCGTGTGTGATCAGTTCCACGACTACTTGTACGGCGGGAAATTCGAGGTTGTTACGGATAATAACCCTCTTACCTATGTAACGACATCGGCGAAGCTCGATGCAACGGGACAACGATGGATCGCGTCTCTAGCGAATTACGACTTCAGCATTCGCTATCGGAAGGGAAAGAACCACAACGATGCAGACGGATTAAGTCGTATTTCCCCATTGGTTATGGACGCCCTATGTACATCAGCTGAGGTCAACATTCCGATTCACCAAACCTTGGTTTCGCCAGGAAATGAGCCGTCTGCGAGTGATCCAACTGAAGATATACCGGAAGATCTTCTTCAATCGCATAGCCTGTCCAATAAGGACTGGATCAAGGCTCAGTCGGATGACCCACAATTGAAAGACATAATTAGTCACCTTCGCAATGGCACTAGACCTTCTTCGAAGGATAGTTGAAAACAGTATGCTAGAGAATGGGAAAAATTCGTTGTGCAAAGTGGCGTACTATGTCGCAACGCCATGGTCAACGACGTTAATCGAACACAGATCGTTGTTCCAGAGCATCTCAGAAGTGACATGTTCAGAGCGCTCCATGACGACTTAGGACATCAGGGAAGGGATCGTACTACTAGCCTGCTGAAGGAGCGATTCTACTGGCCTGGTTTAGATGCGTTTGCTGCCGAAAAGGTCAAACAGTGTGGTCGCTGTACCCGTAGAAAACGACACCCGGATCGAGCTGAGTCAACGGCACCATTAGAGATTGTGTGCATTGATTATTTGTCGCTTGAAAGGTCCAAAGGAGGGTTCGAAAATGTACTGGTAATAACCGATCATTTTAGCCGGTATGCACAAGCGTACCCAACACGTAATCAAACGGCTAAAACAACTGCAACAGTGTTGTTTGATCAGTTTATTGTCCACTATGGCTTCCCTGCTAGGTTGCACTCTGACCAAGGCGCAAATTTTACATCCACTTTAATTAAAGAATTGTGTCAGATTGCAGGTATGGACAAGAGCAGAACCACACCCTACCACCCTATGGGCAACGGCGAAACGGAGCGGTTCAACCAGACTCTACTTGGCATGTTAGGCACGCTAGAGGAGCATCAAAAGGCCGATTGGAAGTCATACATTCCAACACTGGTGCATGCTTATAATTCCACACTTCACAAGGGTACGGGGTTCTCTCCGTACTTTTTGATGTTTGGCAGGAATCCACGCTTGGCGATTGATGCCTTTCTAGGGTTGCCTACAGATGACATCGCTGACAAGAAACATACCGAGTATGTTGCAAAGCTTCGGAAAAGACTCAGCGAGTCTTATGATAAAGCGCGCCAGAACGCTAGATCATCAGGGTTGTTAAACAAACACCACTACGACAAATCAGCTAGATGTACTCAACTTCAACCGGGTGATATTGTCCTCGTACGTAATGTTGCGCTCCGAGGAAAGCAGAAGTTGGCGGATCGTTGGGAACACCACCCATACGTAGTTGTAGCGCAGCCGAATCAAGATACCCCTGTTTATGAAGTTAAGCGAGACGGAGCAAGATTTACTAAGACCAAGATGTTACATAGGAATCTGTTGCTTCCATTTATGACGATAACTGATGTGACGTTAGATCCGTCGAAACAGAGCAAGAGAGAGCAAGAGAAGCCTTCAACACTAGAGGAGTCCGGCCCCGACTCGGATGTTGGAGCAGAGACGGTTTCTAGACCACAGCGGGTACGGAAGAAACCGCAGTGGATGACGGCAGGCGATTTCGTTACTTAGAAAAACTGATATTGAACTGATATTTAAACCAGCTTTCACCGAAATGTTATCAATTTTAAATATTGTTAAAACTCCCTTAATTGTCATCATTGTTATTAGGCTTGTAGTGTATGGATGACAAACAATAATTTTATTACACGATTTCAGTTTACAATGCAGCCATAGCCTCAGTATTCTGTTATCTCTAGTCGTAGTTCATTCTTTGAGCATTTGGTAATTTTTACTACGATTATAAGACTATTATGAATGTACTCAAGTGCATTCTTCTGTAGTCGTGTAGTTAGTAGTACACTACTCATAGGTGTTGCAGTTAATATACTGTTATGCAGTTTGCATCGTCCAAAGTTCGCGAGCGTTCGTAATATCTAAGATATTACCGGAATACATGTATTTTCTAAACCGTGCATTTCGTAGCCGTTTTGATGCACATTACGTGAGATTATAATTTATTATTATTATTATTATTATATTTTGTGATATTTTTTTACTTTAATATAGTGAATATGCAGTGAATATGCGTTGTAATTTATGTATAAGTCAGGAGACTTATTTTGTGGGCAGGGGAAGTATGTCAGAGAGTAAATTAAAGCAATCATTTTGACTTTTCAAATCTTCTCAACGTACACAATCAATTTCGATCTATTTCTATTAACGTTAATTCTTTCTGAACGGTTACTACAGTTCAGCTAACAGCTAACAAATCTAACCTGTTTCAATCATCACAACCTGTTTTACGCATGACTAGTTCGTGGCGTCGGTCATGTGACAGGCGCAAGTAACCGCGCATTTGCCACTTGACCGCCAGAACATAAACACCTTTATATCTTTGATATATTGTTCTGCGTCATTATTACAGTCCCTTCCCACGAACCATATAAAATATTTGCCGAGAGCTACGTCGACACAATCAGTTACTCCGCAATGAAAACAGAGTGCTGCGAGACCGCGTTACGGACCTTGAACACTCAATGGATGCCAGCGAGCAATATAGTAGGCGTAATAACGTTCGTATCTTCGGTATTCAGGAAAGTACAGGCTCCAATGAAAGCACAGACGACATAGTCATTAATTTGTGTAAGCCCTTGGGTGCTGATGTGTCCATTAATGAAATAGACCGCTCTCACAGAACTGGAAAACGTGGCGGACGCAAACCCCGCCCTATAATAGTAAAGTTTATAAGCTACAGGGCCAGGCAAAAGCTTTACACTCGAAGACGTGAACTGAAGGCACGCAGCGGACATGACAAAATCTTCATAAATGAAGATTTGACCCAACACCGTGCGCAGCTGCTGTTTGTCGCACGTGGACTGGCGAAATCTAAGAAAATTGAAAGTGCCTGGTCAGCCGATGGTAGCATACTGATCAGGGTATCTGAAAACGGCGAAACGACCATTAAACGCATCAACTGTGAATCAGAACTTGACAAATACAAAATATAGAACTACATTTCTTTTTTGATCAGTTTATATTGAATTCGCAGTTGACCCTCTTAGATGCACGAAAATCACGATATCTTATTGTTATTTGTGTTTATCTACTGAGCATTTATGTGACTTCAATTGCAAATCCCCTTATCTCGTGACACTGTTTGCTTAAAACTAAACTAAGTTTGAAAATCGGTTAACATGCGTCTTAAGCAAATGGACCGGAGTTTTAGAAATAATGCAAACTTATAAAGTTAATGTAGTAAATGTAAATATTTGTAAAAGATTTTACAAAGAACTTGTATGATGTACATCTCAGCACTGTATAACATTTGTATTTATATTGCTGAATTTTATTCTATTACTATATTTCTGCATCTCGTGAAATGCTTACACAATTTAATATATGTAAGTGTGTACTGTCTTGCAAATTATCATCGTTATACAGACGCTTACTATAATCATTTAGCAAACACTTTTCTATTGTACTCTTCAAGAGTATATTATTTACAATTGTACTAGTTACTAGTTTAACTGTTAACTCTAGGTGCTCATTTATACACCCTACAAAACCTCCCATATCATTATAATGATACCAAACATATCATTATCCTTTATCATCTGTCTCTCTTCATTTCTATTTTCCAATCATTCACATTGCCTATCTTCTCTCCTTAAGCAGTTCTGTAGCAAACGGCGTAATCAAATTTTAACATCATTCTCGTCGCAAAATGTCCGCATGGTCAAATGCAACAAACGTATCATGTCAGCGTTTATGGCTCATCTCGTCTTCATTGGAGCATATCATTATGTTGTACATTAAACAGAGACCTGAAAACGCTGTCATGATTGCATATAGATCTCCAGTTATTTTTCCACTACTCCTACACGTATTATGTGCATGTCAGTTATGGCTAAATGTTATCAGCCTATTTTCATTACAAATTAATGTGTACAAGTCTATGAACGCATCACTGAGTGTTGAACACCCATGCACACGTTTTCTGATAGGAAAAAATATACACACTGATATTCTTTTCCTCAAAAAGCTTCTAAAATGTTTCTTCTTTGTTGTAACATGTTGTTGGCTCTCTATAGTCTTATTACGATCAGGTGATATTCATCCAACCCCAGGGCCTACATTGTCTGATCCATCTTTTAACACCGATACAGACAGTTCTTCATCCATTACCAGTGCTCCAGCAACAACCCACTTATGTTTTGTTCATTACAATATTCAAAGTCTGATGCACAAAATAGATGTTCTTTACACTGGTCTACGTGAATTTGATATAATTGCTTTTACCGAAACATGGTTAAATAGTTCTATCTTATCTACTGATCTCTTTGACGGCTTCCACCAGCCAATTCGTAAGGATCGCCCATTCGACTCACATGGTGGCGTTGCTATATACGTAAATGAAAATATTGCTTTCAAACGCAGATATGATCTTGAAATAAATAATGTAGAATGTATATGGATTGAAGTTCTTCCTTCAAAAAATAAATCCATTCTTTTTGGCGTTTTCTATAGACCGCCTAGTGAGGATAGATCGTATATGCATGCCATTGAAGACTCTATAGGGCTAGCCAGAGAAACACGAATAAATTATATCATTATTACAGGTGATTTAATATAAATGCTCTCGCCGAATCGTCTGCACGTAAAATTAATGAATTATGTCTACAATATGACTTAACGCAACTTATTCATTCACCGAAATGTTATCAATTTTAAATATTGTTAAAACTCCCTTAATTGTCATCATTGTTATTAGGCTTGTAGTGTATGGATGACAAACAATAATTTTATTACACGATTTCAGTTTACAATGCAGCCATAGCCTCAGTATTCTGTTATCTCTAGTCGTAGTTCATTCTTTGAGCATTTGGTAATTTTTACTACGATTATAAGACTATTATGAATGTACTCAAGTGCATTCTTCTGTAGTCGTGTAGTTAGTAGTACACTACTCATAGGTGTTGCAGTTAATATACTGTTATGCAGTTTGCATCGTCCAAAGTTCGCGAGCGTTCGTAATATCTAAGATATTACCGGAATACATGTATTTTCTAAACCGTGCATTTCGTAGCCGTTTTGATGCACATTACGTGAGATTATAATTTATTATTATTATTATTATTATATTTTGTGATATTTTTTTACTTTAATATAGTGAATATGCAGTGAATATGCGTTGTAATTTATGTATAAGTCAGGAGACTTATTTTGTGGGCAGGGGAAGTATGTCAGAGAGTAAATTAAAGCAATCATTTTGACTTTTCAAATCTTCTCAACGTACACAATCAATTTCGATCTATTTCTATTAACATTAATTCTTTCTGAACGGTTACTACAGTTCAGCTAACAGCTAACAAATCTAACCTGTTTCAATCATCACAACCTGTTTTACGCATGACTAGTTCGTGGCGTCGGTCATGTGACAGGCGCAAGTAACCGCGCATTTGCCACTTGACCGCCAGAACATAAACACCTTTATATCTTTGATATATTGTTCTGCGTCATTATTACAGTCCCTTCCCACGAACCATATAAAATATTTGCCGAGAGCTACGTCGACACAATCAGTTACTCCGCAATGAAAACAGAGTGCTGCGAGACCGCGTTACGGACCTTGAACACTCAATGGATGCCAGCGAGCAATATAGTAGGCGTAATAACGTTCGTATCTTCGGTATTCAGGAAAGTACAGGCTCCAATGAAAGCACAGACGACATAGTCATTAATTTGTGTAAGCCCTTGGGTGCTGATGTGTCCATTTATGAAATAGACCGCTCTCACAGAACTGGAAAACGTGGCGGACGCAAACCCCGCCCTATAATAGTAAAGTTTATAAGCTACAGGGCCAGGCAAAAGCTTTACACTCGAAGACGTGAACTGAAGGCACGCAGCGGACATGACAAAATCTTCATAAATGAAGATTTGACCCAACACCGTGCGCAGCTGCTGTTTGTCGCACGTGGACTGGCGAAATCTAAGAAAATTGAAAGTGCCTGGTCAGCCGATGGTAGCATACTGATCAGGGTATCTGAAAACGGCGAAACGACCATTAAACGCATCAACTGTGAATCAGAACTTGACAAATACAAAATATAGAACTACATTTCTTTTTTGATCAGTTTATATTGAATTCGCAGTTGACCCTCTTAGATGCACGAAAATCACGATATCTTATTGTTATTTGTGTTTATCTACTGAGCATTTATGTGACTTCAATTGCAAATCCCCTTATCTCGTGACACTGTTTGCTTAAAACTAAACTAAGTTTGAAAATCGGTTAACATGCGTCTTAAGCAAATGGACCGGAGTTTTAGAAATAATGCAAACTTATAAAGTTAATGTAGTAAATGTAAATATTTGTAAAAGATTTTACAAAGAACTTGTATGATGTACATCTCAGCACTGTATAACATTTGTATTTATATTGCTGAATTTTATTCTATTACTATATTTCTGCATCTCGTGAAATGCTTACACAATTTAATATATGTAAGTGTGTACTGTCTTGCAAATTATCATCGTTATACAGACGCTTACTATAATCATTTAGCAAACACTTTTCTATTGTACTCTTCAAGAGTATATTATTTACAATTGTACTAGTTACTAGTTTAACTGTTAACTCTAGGTGCTCATTTATACACCCTACAAAACCTCCCATATCATTATAATGATACCAAACATATCATTATCCTTTATCATCTGTCTCTCTTCATTTCTATTTTCCAATCATTCACATTGCCTATCTTCTCTCCTTAAGCAGTTCTGTAGCAAACGGCGTAATCAAATTTTAACATCATTCTCGTCGCAAAATGTCCGCATGGTCAAATGCAACAAACGTATCATGTCAGCGTTTATGGCTCATCTCGTCTTCATTGGAGCATATCATTATGTTGTACATTAAACAGAGACCTGAAAACGCTGTCATGATTGCATATAGATCTCCAGTTATTTTTCCACTACTCCTACACGTATTATGTGCATGTCAGTTATGGCTAAATGTTATCAGCCTATTTTCATTACAAATTAATGTGTACAAGTCTATGAACGCATCACTGAGTGTTGAACACCCATGCACACGTTTTCTGATAGGAAAAAATATACACACTGATATTCTTTTCCTCAAAAAGCTTCTAAAATGTTTCTTCTTTGTTGTAACATGTTGTTGGCTCTCTATAGTCTTATTACGATCAGGTGATATTCATCCAACCCCAGGGCCTACATTGTCTGATCCATCTTTTAACACCGATACAGACAGTTCTTCATCCATTACCAGTGCTCCAGCAACAACCCACTTATGTTTTGTTCATTACAATATTCAAAGTCTGATGCACAAAATAGATGTTCTTTACACTGGTCTACGTGAATTTGATATAATTGCTTTTACCGAAACATGGTTAAATAGTTCTATCTTATCTACTGATCTCTTTGACGGCTTCCACCAGCCAATTCGTAAGGATCGCCCATTCGACTCACATGGTGGCGTTGCTATATACGTAAATGAAAATATTGCTTTCAAACGCAGATATGATCTTGAAATAAATAATGTAGAATGTATATGGATTGAAGTTCTTCCTTCAAAAAATAAATCCATTCTTTTTGGCGTTTTCTATAGACCGCCTAGTGAGGATAGATCGTATATGCATGCCATTGAAGACTCTATAGGGCTAGCCAGAGAAACACGAATAAATTATATCATTATTACAGGTGATTTAATATAAATGCTCTCGCCGAATCGTCTGCACGTAAAATTAATGAATTATGTCTACAATATGACTTAACGCAACTTATTCATTCACCGAAATGTTATCAATTTTAAATATTGTTAAAACTCCCTTAATTGTCATCATTGTTATTAGGCTTGTAGTGTATGGATGACAAACAATAATTTTATTACACGATTTCAGTTTACAATGCAGCCATAGCCTCAGTATTCTGTTATCTCTAGTCGTAGTTCATTCTTTGAGCATTTGGTAATTTTTACTACGATTATAAGACTATTATGAATGTACTCAAGTGCATTCTTCTGTAGTCGTGTAGTTAGTAGTACACTACTCATAGGTGTTGCAGTTAATATACTGTTATGCAGTTTGCATCGTCCAAAGTTCGCGAGCGTTCGTAATATCTAAGATATTACCGGAATACATGTATTTTCTAAACCGTGCATTTCGTAGCCGTTTTGATGCACATTACGTGAGATTATAATTTATTATTATTATTATTATTATATTTTGTGATATTTTTTTACTTTAATATAGTGAATATGCAGTGAATATGCGTTGTAATTTATGTATAAGTCAGGAGACTTATTTTGTGGGCAGGGGAAGTATGTCAGAGAGTAAATTAAAGCAATCATTTTGACTTTTCAAATCTTCTCAACGTACACAATCAATTTCGATCTATTTCTATTAACATTAATTCTTTCTGAACGGTTACTACAGTTCAGCTAACAGCTAACAAATCTAACCTGTTTCAATCATCACAACCTGTTTTACGCATGACTAGTTCGTGGCGTCGGTCATGTGACAGGCGCAAGTAACCGCGCATTTGCCACTTGACCGCCAGAACATAAACACCTTTATATCTTTGATATATTGTTCTGCGTCATTATTACAGTCCCTTCCCACGAACCATATAAAATATTTGCCGAGAGCTACGTCGACACAATCAGTTACTCCGCAATGAAAACAGAGTGCTGCGAGACCGCGTTACGGACCTTGAACACTCAATGGATGCCAGCGAGCAATATAGTAGGCGTAATAACGTTCGTATCTTCGGTATTCAGGAAAGTACAGGCTCCAATGAAAGCACAGACGACATAGTCATTAATTTGTGTAAGCCCTTGGGTGCTGATGTGTCCATTTATGAAATAGACCGCTCTCACAGAACTGGAAAACGTGGCGGACGCAAACCCCGCCCTATAATAGTAAAGTTTATAAGCTACAGGGCCAGGCAAAAGCTTTACACTCGAAGACGTGAACTGAAGGCACGCAGCGGACATGACAAAATCTTCATAAATGAAGATTTGACCCAACACCGTGCGCAGCTGCTGTTTGTCGCACGTGGACTGGCGAAATCTAAGAAAATTGAAAGTGCCTGGTCAGCCGATGGTAGCATACTGATCAGGGTATCTGAAAACGGCGAAACGACCATTAAACGCATCAACTGTGAATCAGAACTTGACAAATACAAAATATAGAACTACATTTCTTTTTTGATCAGTTTATATTGAATTCGCAGTTGACCCTCTTAGATGCACGAAAATCACGATATCTTATTGTTATTTGTGTTTATCTACTGAGCATTTATGTGACTTCAATTGCAAATCCCCTTATCTCGTGACACTGTTTGCTTAAAACTAAACTAAGTTTGAAAATCGGTTAACATGCGTCTTAAGCAAATGGACCGGAGTTTTAGAAATAATGCAAACTTATAAAGTTAATGTAGTAAATGTAAATATTTGTAAAAGATTTTACAAAGAACTTGTATGATGTACATCTCAGCACTGTATAACATTTGTATTTATATTGCTGAATTTTATTCTATTACTATATTTCTGCATCTCGTGAAATGCTTACACAATTTAATATATGTAAGTGTGTACTGTCTTGCAAATTATCATCGTTATACAGACGCTTACTATAATCATTTAGCAAACACTTTTCTATTGTACTCTTCAAGAGTATATTATTTACAATTGTACTAGTTACTAGTTTAACTGTTAACTCTAGGTGCTCATTTATACACCCTACAAAACCTCCCATATCATTATAATGATACCAAACATATCATTATCCTTTATCATCTGTCTCTCTTCATTTCTATTTTCCAATCATTCACATTGCCTATCTTCTCTCCTTAAGCAGTTCTGTAGCAAACGGCGTAATCAAATTTTAACATCATTCTCGTCGCAAAATGTCCGCATGGTCAAATGCAACAAACGTATCATGTCAGCGTTTATGGCTCATCTCGTCTTCATTGGAGCATATCATTATGTTGTACATTAAACAGAGACCTGAAAACGCTGTCATGATTGCATATAGATCTCCAGTTATTTTTCCACTACTCCTACACGTATTATGTGCATGTCAGTTATGGCTAAATGTTATCAGCCTATTTTCATTACAAATTAATGTGTACAAGTCTATGAACGCATCACTGAGTGTTGAACACCCATGCACACGTTTTCTGATAGGAAAAAATATACACACTGATATTCTTTTCCTCAAAAAGCTTCTAAAATGTTTCTTCTTTGTTGTAACATGTTGTTGGCTCTCTATAGTCTTATTACGATCAGGTGATATTCATCCAACCCCAGGGCCTACATTGTCTGATCCATCTTTTAACACCGATACAGACAGTTCTTCATCCATTACCAGTGCTCCAGCAACAACCCACTTATGTTTTGTTCATTACAATATTCAAAGTCTGATGCACAAAATAGATGTTCTTTACACTGGTCTACGTGAATTTGATATAATTGCTTTTACCGAAACATGGTTAAATAGTTCTATCTTATCTACTGATCTCTTTGACGGCTTCCACCAGCCAATTCGTAAGGATCGCCCATTCGACTCACATGGTGGCGTTGCTATATACGTAAATGAAAATATTGCTTTCAAACGCAGATATGATCTTGAAATAAATAATGTAGAATGTATATGGATTGAAGTTCTTCCTTCAAAAAATAAATCCATTCTTTTTGGCGTTTTCTATAGACCGCCTAGTGAGGATAGATCGTATATGCATGCCATTGAAGACTCTATAGGGCTAGCCAGAGAAACACGAATAAATTATATCATTATTACAGGTGATTTAATATAAATGCTCTCGCCGAATCGTCTGCACGTAAAATTAATGAATTATGTCTACAATATGACTTAACGCAACTTATTCATTCACCGAAATGTTATCAATTTTAAATATTGTTAAAACTCCCTTAATTGTCATCATTGTTATTAGGCTTGTAGTGTATGGATGACAAACAATAATTTTATTACACGATTTCAGTTTACAATGCAGCCATAGCCTCAGTATTCTGTTATCTCTAGTCGTAGTTCATTCTTTGAGCATTTGGTAATTTTTACTACGATTATAAGACTATTATGAATGTACTCAAGTGCATTCTTCTGTAGTCGTGTAGTTAGTAGTACACTACTCATAGGTGTTGCAGTTAATATACTGTTATGCAGTTTGCATCGTCCAAAGTTCGCGAGCGTTCGTAATATCTAAGATATTACCGGAATACATGTATTTTCTAAACCGTGCATTTCGTAGCCGTTTTGATGCACATTACGTGAGATTATAATTTATTATTATTATTATTATTATATTTTGTGATATTTTTTTACTTTAATATAGTGAATATGCAGTGAATATGCGTTGTAATTTATGTATAAGTCAGGAGACTTATTTTGTGGGCAGGGGAAGTATGTCAGAGAGTAAATTAAAGCAATCATTTTGACTTTTCAAATCTTCTCAACGTACACAATCAATTTCGATCTATTTCTATTAACATTAATTCTTTCTGAACGGTTACTACAGTTCAGCTAACAGCTAACAAATCTAACCTGTTTCAATCATCACAACCTGTTTTACGCATGACTAGTTCGTGGCGTCGGTCATGTGACAGGCGCAAGTAACCGCGCATTTGCCACTTGACCGCCAGAACATAAACACCTTTATATCTTTGATATATTGTTCTGCGTCATTATTACAGTCCCTTCCCACGAACCATATAAAATATTTGCCGAGAGCTACGTCGACACAATCAGTTACTCCGCAATGAAAACAGAGTGCTGCGAGACCGCGTTACGGACCTTGAACACTCAATGGATGCCAGCGAGCAATATAGTAGGCGTAATAACGTTCGTATCTTCGGTATTCAGGAAAGTACAGGCTCCAATGAAAGCACAGACGACATAGTCATTAATTTGTGTAAGCCCTTGGGTGCTGATGTGTCCATTTATGAAATAGACCGCTCTCACAGAACTGGAAAACGTGGCGGACGCAAACCCCGCCCTATAATAGTAAAGTTTATAAGCTACAGGGCCAGGCAAAAGCTTTACACTCGAAGACGTGAACTGAAGGCACGCAGCGGACATGACAAAATCTTCATAAATGAAGATTTGACCCAACACCGTGCGCAGCTGCTGTTTGTCGCACGTGGACTGGCGAAATCTAAGAAAATTGAAAGTGCCTGGTCAGCCGATGGTAGCATACTGATCAGGGTATCTGAAAACGGCGAAACGACCATTAAACGCATCAACTGTGAATCAGAACTTGACAAATACAAAATATAGAACTACATTTCTTTTTTGATCAGTTTATATTGAATTCGCAGTTGACCCTCTTAGATGCACGAAAATCACGATATCTTATTGTTATTTGTGTTTATCTACTGAGCATTTATGTGACTTCAATTGCAAATCCCCTTATCTCGTGACACTGTTTGCTTAAAACTAAACTAAGTTTGAAAATCGGTTAACATGCGTCTTAAGCAAATGGACCGGAGTTTTAGAAATAATGCAAACTTATAAAGTTAATGTAGTAAATGTAAATATTTGTAAAAGATTTTACAAAGAACTTGTATGATGTACATCTCAGCACTGTATAACATTTGTATTTATATTGCTGAATTTTATTCTATTACTATATTTCTGCATCTCGTGAAATGCTTACACAATTTAATATATGTAAGTGTGTACTGTCTTGCAAATTATCATCGTTATACAGACGCTTACTATAATCATTTAGCAAACACTTTTCTATTGTACTCTTCAAGAGTATATTATTTACAATTGTACTAGTTACTAGTTTAACTGTTAACTCTAGGTGCTCATTTATACACCCTACAAAACCTCCCATATCATTATAATGATACCAAACATATCATTATCCTTTATCATCTGTCTCTCTTCATTTCTATTTTCCAATCATTCACATTGCCTATCTTCTCTCCTTAAGCAGTTCTGTAGCAAACGGCGTAATCAAATTTTAACATCATTCTCGTCGCAAAATGTCCGCATGGTCAAATGCAACAAACGTATCATGTCAGCGTTTATGGCTCATCTCGTCTTCATTGGAGCATATCATTATGTTGTACATTAAACAGAGACCTGAAAACGCTGTCATGATTGCATATAGATCTCCAGTTATTTTTCCACTACTCCTACACGTATTATGTGCATGTCAGTTATGGCTAAATGTTATCAGCCTATTTTCATTACAAATTAATGTGTACAAGTCTATGAACGCATCACTGAGTGTTGAACACCCATGCACACGTTTTCTGATAGGAAAAAATATACACACTGATATTCTTTTCCTCAAAAAGCTTCTAAAATGTTTCTTCTTTGTTGTAACATGTTGTTGGCTCTCTATAGTCTTATTACGATCAGGTGATATTCATCCAACCCCAGGGCCTACATTGTCTGATCCATCTTTTAACACCGATACAGACAGTTCTTCATCCATTACCAGTGCTCCAGCAACAACCCACTTATGTTTTGTTCATTACAATATTCAAAGTCTGATGCACAAAATAGATGTTCTTTACACTGGTCTACGTGAATTTGATATAATTGCTTTTACCGAAACATGGTTAAATAGTTCTATCTTATCTACTGATCTCTTTGACGGCTTCCACCAGCCAATTCGTAAGGATCGCCCATTCGACTCACATGGTGGCGTTGCTATATACGTAAATGAAAATATTGCTTTCAAACGCAGATATGATCTTGAAATAAATAATGTAGAATGTATATGGATTGAAGTTCTTCCTTCAAAAAATAAATCCATTCTTTTTGGCGTTTTCTATAGACCGCCTAGTGAGGATAGATCGTATATGCATGCCATTGAAGACTCTATAGGGCTAGCCAGAGAAACACGAATAAATTATATCATTATTACAGGTGATTTAATATAAATGCTCTCGCCGAATCGTCTGCACGTAAAATTAATGAATTATGTCTACAATATGACTTAACGCAACTTATTCATTCACCGAAATGTTATCAATTTTAAATATTGTTAAAACTCCCTTAATTGTCATCATTGTTATTAGGCTTGTAGTGTATGGATGACAAACAATAATTTTATTACACGATTTCAGTTTACAATGCAGCCATAGCCTCAGTATTCTGTTATCTCTAGTCGTAGTTCATTCTTTGAGCATTTGGTAATTTTTACTACGATTATAAGACTATTATGAATGTACTCAAGTGCATTCTTCTGTAGTCGTGTAGTTAGTAGTACACTACTCATAGGTGTTGCAGTTAATATACTGTTATGCAGTTTGCATCGTCCAAAGTTCGCGAGCGTTCGTAATATCTAAGATATTACCGGAATACATGTATTTTCTAAACCGTGCATTTCGTAGCCGTTTTGATGCACATTACGTGAGATTATAATTTATTATTATTATTATTATTATATTTTGTGATATTTTTTTACTTTAATATAGTGAATATGCAGTGAATATGCGTTGTAATTTATGTATAAGTCAGGAGACTTATTTTGTGGGCAGGGGAAGTATGTCAGAGAGTAAATTAAAGCAATCATTTTGACTTTTCAAATCTTCTCAACGTACACAATCAATTTCGATCTATTTCTATTAACATTAATTCTTTCTGAACGGTTACTACAGTTCAGCTAACAGCTAACAAATCTAACCTGTTTCAATCATCACAACCTGTTTTACGCATGACTAGTTCGTGGCGTCGGTCATGTGACAGGCGCAAGTAACCGCGCATTTGCCACTTGACCGCCAGAACATAAACACCTTTATATCTTTGATATATTGTTCTGCGTCATTATTACAGTCCCTTCCCACGAACCATATAAAATATTTGCCGAGAGCTACGTCGACACAATCAGTTACTCCGCAATGAAAACAGAGTGCTGCGAGACCGCGTTACGGACCTTGAACACTCAATGGATGCCAGCGAGCAATATAGTAGGCGTAATAACGTTCGTATCTTCGGTATTCAGGAAAGTACAGGCTCCAATGAAAGCACAGACGACATAGTCATTAATTTGTGTAAGCCCTTGGGTGCTGATGTGTCCATTAATGAAATAGACCGCTCTCACAGAACTGGAAAACGTGGCGGACGCAAACCCCGCCCTATAATAGTAAAGTTTATAAGCTACAGGGCCAGGCAAAAGCTTTACACTCGAAGACGTGAACTGAAGGCACGCAGCGGACATGACAAAATCTTCATAAATGAAGATTTGACCCAACACCGTGCGCAGCTGCTGTTTGTCGCACGTGGACTGGCGAAATCTAAGAAAATTGAAAGTGCCTGGTCAGCCGATGGTAGCATACTGATCAGGGTATCTGAAAACGGCGAAACGACCATTAAACGCATCAACTGTGAATCAGAACTTGACAAATACAAAATATAGAACTACATTTCTTTTTTGATCAGTTTATATTGAATTCGCAGTTGACCCTCTTAGATGCACGAAAATCACGATATCTTATTGTTATTTGTGTTTATCTACTGAGCATTTATGTGACTTCAATTGCAAATCCCCTTATCTCGTGACACTGTTTGCTTAAAACTAAACTAAGTTTGAAAATCGGTTAACATGCGTCTTAAGCAAATGGACCGGAGTTTTAGAAATAATGCAAACTTATAAAGTTAATGTAGTAAATGTAAATATTTGTAAAAGATTTTACAAAGAACTTGTATGATGTACATCTCAGCACTGTATAACATTTGTATTTATATTGCTGAATTTTATTCTATTACTATATTTCTGCATCTCGTGAAATGCTTACACAATTTAATATATGTAAGTGTGTACTGTCTTGCAAATTATCATCGTTATACAGACGCTTACTATAATCATTTAGCAAACACTTTTCTATTGTACTCTTCAAGAGTATATTATTTACAATTGTACTAGTTACTAGTTTAACTGTTAACTCTAGGTGCTCATTTATACACCCTACAAAACCTCCCATATCATTATAATGATACCAAACATATCATTATCCTTTATCATCTGTCTCTCTTCATTTCTATTTTCCAATCATTCACATTGCCTATCTTCTCTCCTTAAGCAGTTCTGTAGCAAACGGCGTAATCAAATTTTAACATCATTCTCGTCGCAAAATGTCCGCATGGTCAAATGCAACAAACGTATCATGTCAGCGTTTATGGCTCATCTCGTCTTCATTGGAGCATATCATTATGTTGTACATTAAACAGAGACCTGAAAACGCTGTCATGATTGCATATAGATCTCCAGTTATTTTTCCACTACTCCTACACGTATTATGTGCATGTCAGTTATGGCTAAATGTTATCAGCCTATTTTCATTACAAATTAATGTGTACAAGTCTATGAACGCATCACTGAGTGTTGAACACCCATGCACACGTTTTCTGATAGGAAAAAATATACACACTGATATTCTTTTCCTCAAAAAGCTTCTAAAATGTTTCTTCTTTGTTGTAACATGTTGTTGGCTCTCTATAGTCTTATTACGATCAGGTGATATTCATCCAACCCCAGGGCCTACATTGTCTGATCCATCTTTTAACACCGATACAGACAGTTCTTCATCCATTACCAGTGCTCCAGCAACAACCCACTTATGTTTTGTTCATTACAATATTCAAAGTCTGATGCACAAAATAGATGTTCTTTACACTGGTCTACGTGAATTTGATATAATTGCTTTTACCGAAACATGGTTAAATAGTTCTATCTTATCTACTGATCTCTTTGACGGCTTCCACCAGCCAATTCGTAAGGATCGCCCATTCGACTCACATGGTGGCGTTGCTATATACGTAAATGAAAATATTGCTTTCAAACGCAGATATGATCTTGAAATAAATAATGTAGAATGTATATGGATTGAAGTTCTTCCTTCAAAAAATAAATCCATTCTTTTTGGCGTTTTCTATAGACCGCCTAGTGAGGATAGATCGTATATGCATGCCATTGAAGACTCTATAGGGCTAGCCAGAGAAACACGAATAAATTATATCATTATTACAGGTGATTTAATATAAATGCTCTCGCCGAATCGTCTGCACGTAAAATTAATGAATTATGTCTACAATATGACTTAACGCAACTTATTCATTCACCGAAATGTTATCAATTTTAAATATTGTTAAAACTCCCTTAATTGTCATCATTGTTATTAGGCTTGTAGTGTATGGATGACAAACAATAATTTTATTACACGATTTCAGTTTACAATGCAGCCATAGCCTCAGTATTCTGTTATCTCTAGTCGTAGTTCATTCTTTGAGCATTTGGTAATTTTTACTACGATTATAAGACTATTATGAATGTACTCAAGTGCATTCTTCTGTAGTCGTGTAGTTAGTAGTACACTACTCATAGGTGTTGCAGTTAATATACTGTTATGCAGTTTGCATCGTCCAAAGTTCGCGAGCGTTCGTAATATCTAAGATATTACCGGAATACATGTATTTTCTAAACCGTGCATTTCGTAGCCGTTTTGATGCACATTACGTGAGATTATAATTTATTATTATTATTATTATTATATTTTGTGATATTTTTTTACTTTAATATAGTGAATATGCAGTGAATATGCGTTGTAATTTATGTATAAGTCAGGAGACTTATTTTGTGGGCAGGGGAAGTATGTCAGAGAGTAAATTAAAGCAATCATTTTGACTTTTCAAATCTTCTCAACGTACACAATCAATTTCGATCTATTTCTATTAACATTAATTCTTTCTGAACGGTTACTACAGTTCAGCTAACAGCTAACAAATCTAACCTGTTTCAATCATCACAACCTGTTTTACGCATGACTAGTTCGTGGCGTCGGTCATGTGACAGGCGCAAGTAACCGCGCATTTGCCACTTGACCGCCAGAACATAAACACCTTTATATCTTTGATATATTGTTCTGCGTCATTATTACAGTCCCTTCCCACGAACCATATAAAATATTTGCCGAGAGCTACGTCGACACAATCAGTTACTCCGCAATGAAAACAGAGTGCTGCGAGACCGCGTTACGGACCTTGAACACTCAATGGATGCCAGCGAGCAATATAGTAGGCGTAATAACGTTCGTATCTTCGGTATTCCGGAAAGTACAGGCTCCAATGAAAGCACAGACGACATAGTCATTAATTTGTGTAAGCCCTTGGGTGCTGATGTGTCCATTAATGAAATAGACCGCTCTCACAGAACTGGAAAACGTGGCGGACGCAAACCCCGCCCTATAATAGTACAGTTTATAAGCTACAGGGCCAGGCAAAAGCTTTACACTCGAAGACGTGAACTGAAGGCACGCAGCGGACATGACAAAATCTTCATAAATGAAGATTTGACCCAACACCGTGCGCAGCTGCTGTTTGTCGCACGTGGACTGGCGAAATCTAAGAAAATTGAAAGTGCCTGGTCAGCCGATGGTAGCATACTGATCAGGGTATCTGAAAACGGCGAAACGACCATTAAACGCATCAACTGTGAATCAGAACTTGACAAATACAAAATATAGAACTACATTTCTTTTTTGATCAGTTTATATTGAATTCGCAGTTGACCCTCTTAGATGCACGAAAATCACGATATCTTATTGTTATTTGTGTTTATCTACTGAGCATTTATGTGACTTCAATTGCAAATCCCCTTATCTCGTGACACTGTTTGCTTAAAACTAAACTAAGTTTGAAAATCGGTTAACATGCGTCTTAAGCAAATGGACCGGAGTTTTAGAAATAATGCAAACTTATAAAGTTAATGTAGTAAATGTAAATATTTGTAAAAGATTTTACAAAGAACTTGTATGATGTACATCTCAGCACTGTATAACATTTGTATTTATATTGCTGAATTTTATTCTATTACTATATTTCTGCATCTCGTGAAATGCTTACACAATTTAATATATGTAAGTGTGTACTGTCTTGCAAATTATCATCGTTATACAGACGCTTACTATAATCATTTAGCAAACACTTTTCTATTGTACTCTTCAAGAGTATATTATTTACAATTGTACTAGTTACTAGTTTAACTGTTAACTCTAGGTGCTCATTTATACACCCTACAAAACCTCCCATATCATTATAATGATACCAAACATATCATTATCCTTTATCATCTGTCTCTCTTCATTTCTATTTTCCAATCATTCACATTGCCTATCTTCTCTCCTTAAGCAGTTCTGTAGCAAACGGCGTAATCAAATTTTAACATCATTCTCGTCGCAAAATGTCCGCATGGTCAAATGCAACAAACGTATCATGTCAGCGTTTATGGCTCATCTCGTCTTCATTGGAGCATATCATTATGTTGTACATTAAACAGAGACCTGAAAACGCTGTCATGATTGCATATAGATCTCCAGTTATTTTTCCACTACTCCTACACGTATTATGTGCATGTCAGTTATGGCTAAATGTTATCAGCCTATTTTCATTACAAATTAATGTGTACAAGTCTATGAACGCATCACTGAGTGTTGAACACCCATGCACACGTTTTCTGATAGGAAAAAATATACACACTGATATTCTTTTCCTCAAAAAGCTTCTAAAATGTTTCTTCTTTGTTGTAACATGTTGTTGGCTCTCTATAGTCTTATTACGATCAGGTGATATTCATCCAACCCCAGGGCCTACATTGTCTGATCCATCTTTTAACACCGATACAGACAGTTCTTCATCCATTACCAGTGCTCCAGCAACAACCCACTTATGTTTTGTTCATTACAATATTCAAAGTCTGATGCACAAAATAGATGTTCTTTACACTGGTCTACGTGAATTTGATATAATTGCTTTTACCGAAACATGGTTAAATAGTTCTATCTTATCTACTGATCTCTTTGACGGCTTCCACCAGCCAATTCGTAAGGATCGCCCATTCGACTCACATGGTGGCGTTGCTATATACGTAAATGAAAATATTGCTTTCAAACGCAGATATGATCTTGAAATAAATAATGTAGAATGTATATGGATTGAAGTTCTTCCTTCAAAAAATAAATCCATTCTTTTTGGCGTTTTCTATAGACCGCCTAGTGAGGATAGATCGTATATGCATGCCATTGAAGACTCTATAGGGCTAGCCAGAGAAACACGAATAAATTATATCATTATTACAGGTGATTTAATATAAATGCTCTCGCCGAATCGTCTGCACGTAAAATTAATGAATTATGTCTACAATATGACTTAACGCAACTTATTCACGAGCCAACACATTATACTGAACAGACATCTTCCATAATTGACTTAATCTTTGTAAGTAATCGGAATACTGTATTACTTTCTGGAACAGGCGAACCGTTTTTAGATCAAACTTTTCGGTACCACTGCCTGTTTTTGTTACATTAAAATTTACAAAACCTATATCCAAAACGTTTTATCGACATATCTGGCGTTACGACATTGGGGATTATTCAAAACTACGACAATTAATGACAGATACTCATTGGGATTTACTAAAATGTGAAGATGTTGACATTTACGCAGAAAATATTACTAAAACAATATTACACATTGCAAGCATATGTATTCCAAACAAAAATGTTTGTATACGTTCTCGTGATCTACCATGGATAAACAATAATATAAAGAAAAAAAATTGACAACGGAAACGTCTATACCGAAAAGCCAAACAATTAAATAGTGATATGCACTGGTCAAATTTCCGTCGTGTTAGGAATGAGGTTGTATTACTTTTACGTAATTCAAAAAACGAATATTTTAACAATATTGCACATAAACTAAAGTCATCTGACCTTTGCGCTAAAGACTGGTGGAAAACACTTCGAACATTTATTCCTACTAACATAAATAATTCAATTCCACCTATTTACGATGATCAAACAAGTAGTTTTGTAGCAAATGACACATGTAAAGCCGATATGCTAAACAGGTATTTTGCAAGCCAGTGTTCAATTGACGAAAGCAACCACGATCTTCCACCTATGCACAATGTAAACGCTAACAGTCTTCAGTCTATTCAAATAACGCAGGAGGAAGTCATTGACTCAATTAAATGTCTTAAGGTAGGAAAAGCATCCGGTCCTGATGGAATAGATAATCGAATCCTCAAAGAAGCAATGCATCAATTAAGCTACCCATTGTGTGATTTGTTTAACTCTTGTCTAAATACCTACAAAATGCCTTCTTGTTGGAAAATCGCAAATGTGTGCCCGATCTTTAAAAAGGGTGATCCAGCCTTAGCGTCTAATTATCGACCTATATCATTGCTAAATACTATTGAGAAGGTCTTTGAGGGAATAATACATAAGCACATTTTTAATTTTCTTCGTGCAAATTCATTCTTTGCACTCACTCAATCTGGCTTCTTGCCTGGTGATTCGACTGTTAATCAGCTTACATATATTTATAATACATTTTGCAGAGCCCTAGACAATGGCCTTGAGGTCAGAGTTGTATTTTTTGATATAAGTAAAGCTTTTGATAAAGTATGGCACAAAGGTGTATTATACAAACTACAACAAGCAGGCATTCGAGGAAATCTATTATCTTTTTTGTCTAATTATCTTTCTGATCGTAAACAAAAAGTAATCTTACCGGGAGCGCATTCAACTCCTATTGAAATTCTCGCCGGTGTCCCTCAAGGCTCTATCTTAGGTCCACTTCTGTTTCTAGTGTATATTAATGACATTGTCGCTGACATACAAGCACACATAAATTTGTTTGCTGATGATACCAGTCTTTTCATGGTCGTAAATTCGCCAAACGAAGCTGCCGCCGTATTGCAATCAGACATAGATAAAATTTCCAGCTGGGCTGATAAATGGTTAGTATGCTTTAACCCCTCAAAATCCGAATCAATGCTAATATCTCGCAAAATAAATAAACCAACTCATCCATCATTGACTATGCAGAACGTTAATATACCCATTGTTAATGTCCATAAACATTTAGGTGTATTTATGTCCAATGACTGTACTTGGCATGCGCATATATCTTTTATAAAGGAAAAAGCATGGAAACGAGTTCATATAATGCGTCGATTAAAAATAATGCTTGATAGAAAAGCTCTCGAGAAAATATACTTTTCATTTATAAGACCAATTCTTGAGTATTCAGACGCGGTTTTTGATAATTGTACACAATATGAAAAAGATGACCTAGAAAAAATCCAAACTGAAGCCGCGCGAATAACATCTGGATGCACACGTTTAGTATCTTTAGAAGATCTTTATAATGAGCTAGGATGGGAATCTATCAGGCAACGAAGACGCAAACATAAATTAATATTAATGTATAAAATGAATTCTAGCAATGCACCAAACTACTTACAATCTCTTTTGCCCGCAACAGTTGGGTCATCTAGCAATTACTTGCTAAGAAATTCATCACATCTCCAAACAATTCAAGCCCGAACATTACTGTATTCAAATTCATTCCTACCATCTACTGTATCTGAATGGAATAATCTACCCGATGACGTCAAAAATGCTGAATCGATCCATTTCTTCAAAAGGCTAATTAACATAGATCGCCCGATTCCGAATCCTTTATTTTCATACGGCGAAAGACGCTCTCAAATGTTACACACGCGATTAAGAACAAAGTGTAGCGCCTTAAATGAACATCTATTCAGACGCAACATAATTGCAACCCCGTTATGTCTCTGTGGACTTCATGAAACGACGTCTCATTACTTTCTCGAATGCAGTCAGTATGTACATATTCGCGGCGAACTTATAAACACTATATCCATATATTCCGTCCCCTACATTGAAACTATCCTATATGGAGACGACACTCGAGACTACTTAACCAATACTAAAATAGCTGATGCAGTACACACAGTTATTATTAATAGTAAGCGATTTGATACGTAGTATGCTACTGAACGACTCTCAAACGTATTTTCCCTTGCACCAAACAAGTCTTTCAAAACTTCTTTCTTTTTCCCCAAACTTCTGACTACTTTTATATCTGCAACACCTTTCAAATGTCATCCCATTACATGTACTTGACGAATGAAACTCTATACTCGGAGTTTCTCTCTTTTTTTGCCGTACTTTTATTAGTGTTTAATCATTTAAAAACCAATTATGTTCGTCTGACAACATGCAACTGAATGTATACTGAGGGAGAAGAACTATATAAGACCTTGTCTTTCGTTCCAATCCCATTCGAACATGTACATACTATAAATGTTGTATGAAATTCTATGTATAACAATGTTTGTTTGTTTGAAATAAATATGTTTAAACTAAGACAACCAACCATTATACGTTTTCTTTGACTATTTTTGTTCGCCTTTTCAGCAAAAAAAATATTGATAACTGGCTAAACATAATTATTATTATATATACAGCATAAGCTATTCTTACCAAACAGAAAGTAAAAGCTATTGGGTCATTGTTAATTGTTTTAAGTAAATAAGGTAAAGAAAACAGCATTCTTGTTTTGATTATTTCAGAAATATGGCATGTCTCCTGGTAAAGTCAGAAGAGCATTAATTGCAGTGCAAGGGAAGAAGGCATCTGTAGGACAAGCAGCAGTTGAGTGATATAGCAGGATTGCCAATTGGTCATGTACCAAGGGGATTGGGTGGTTGTTTTCGGCAACTTCTTGATGAAGACAACAGTATTGCAGCTCGAGTGACTGGAGCACAGCAACAAAATTTCCCTTCTTGGCCAGCGCCACATGTGATTGGCGGTGGTGCTGTTATACCATGTTCATATATTATTAAACTAAAAATGTTAACGCACTGTAGCCCTCTTCCATACTGCCATTCAAGCTATGGAGGAACGCTCTGTAATAACAGTATCTGTCACAAATTAAACTTAAGATATGTTGAAAGACTGTAATGGCTAGTTTAATACATGTTATGTTGTTGAAGTTATAAGTTTCAATGAGAATAATTCAAGGGTCAGCTTCATTTCTTTACTATAAATGATCAATTAGTGATTGGATAATAGAAATACCTGTATTTGGATAGTCTATCAGACCATTTTATCTCATGTCTGATATATGTATCTTTTAACTATGAAAGTGTGTGCATAGTGATAACTGTAAGTTAACTCTGTTATGGAAACATCAGGATTCCACATGCTATTATAATAATAATAATAATAAGTTCTATGCATGATTACATTTATTGACTCAATTTTCCAAAGATATACTAACAACACAAAATGTTAAATACAATCAATGTAAAAAAAAGTGAATTTCCCTATATTATGAATGACAAAGTATAATATTATAACACATAATTTTTTTATAACATATTAGAACTATTGTCAGAGTGTTTCTAGTCAAATTATAGTTTTTTATTTTGTTATTGATTATTGTACATGAACAAATGTATTATATAGATTTACTTAAAACAGTCATACAATTTTGCAATAATCAGTCGTGTTACCTGTATTTGCCTATACTGTTGTAGATAGGTACCTTTCTTTAAAAAAATTCAAGAAGAAAAGAACCTTTCACAATTAATACCTCGCTTATTTCTATATATATGATGTGCTAATCT
Source organism: Congeria kusceri (assembly GCA_027627225.1). Classification (NCBI taxonomy): domain Eukaryota; kingdom Metazoa; phylum Mollusca; class Bivalvia; order Myida; family Dreissenidae; genus Congeria; species Congeria kusceri. Next base: position 47,276 of record JAPFQT010000419.1, on the reverse strand, counting down.
CAGCTTCAATTTTCACTTTTAGATCTGTACAGATTATACAGAATCTACACTGTTTTGTGATATAGATCTAGTTAATTTTTGTTTCATGTTTTTTTATAGATCTACATTTACTTATTTGCTAGTCACAAATATATTTACTGACAGTACAGTTTAAACTGTTGATTGTATTAAATATGAAAATAATGTCTTCCAATAGTTATATTTTCTTTGTCCTGACATTTAAAATATCAATTGATGCTATTCTTGTTTTCCTTTATGAGTAAATTATCATGCACACCACTTATTGACAGTACCTTGACAGTTAAAACATACCTTGAGATGCCCCCCAGATCTTGATTCTAAAAATAAACATTGTCACCGGAACTAGTCTACGTGTCGGAAATGGTTGAGTTAGGCACACATTTAACCAACAGAGATCTCATATTTTACGACAACAATTTTATCGCATAGGTCAGAATTATTGCTGAAAGATTTATCTGTCATTAAATATCCTCGGATATATTTTCTGCGTAGTAGTTGATGAACTTGCAGCAGACAAATAAAAACTGTTCCGGAACTGGTCAATAAACTGTATATGTTGTGTTCCTTTTCTGTTTTTTAATTTGTTCAGAATGATACAATGAAGATTATGCTTGTTTAATAATTACGCATTGTCTAGGTTCAGAATTTCATCGCATGATTTACAAATAGAACGTGGCCGCTATTCAAATACGCCGAGACCAGAAAGGTTATGTAATAAATGTAATCAAAGAATGATTGAAACTGAATATCACTTTTTATTCATATGTCCAAAATATTCAGAACTTCGTAATAAGTATATAAAAAGGTATTATTACACATGGCCAACACTGCAAAAATTTGTTAGTTTACTATCCAATAACTCAAAAACGATAATAATTAATCTATCAAAGTTTATATATTATGCCAATATGTCAAGAAATCAATAACAGATCAAAATATTTATAATTTTGTTCCACCATGCATTTATATACTCTTCAGATAATTTTGTGCTTATTATATACATTATCCATGCGTTCACATTGTGCATTGTTGTAATTTGCTATAAACATGCTATGTTTTAAGCAATAAAAATATTGAAGTTGAATTACAATATTGAGTGCACGGTTCATTAGTTATCTAATTATAGACTAATTTGCAGACATTTTTTAACACCACACCCTATGTTATTATACATTGCCAAAATGGCGATTTTTTTTTTTAAATATGGTCTTGAAAAAACTTGATTATCTGTAAATAATTCACGGTGACCCCCAATTTTTATTTCATATTTGTGACAGATATAGACCGCTTTCACGTTTAGCGAGCTTGCGCGGCGGCGATATTGAAGGTATTCCTTCCTCTGTGTACAATAACAGTTACCGATTTAAGATAAATTCAACAAAATAGCTAAGTATCGTTGGCGACCACAATCGTTCAAATAGAGAGAAATCCGGGTAAATCATATAGAATACCAGATATAATAACTACCAGTGTGAAAAAAACTCGTGAATTGTTGGAAGAAAAAGGCTTGCATGGCTGTCAGTGTCAATCTCCATCTCCTGAGTGGCAAACGTTTAAAGAACACTGGAATATGTTCTGACCACATTAGCTAAAGTATGTTGACAGTTATGATAAATAATATGTAGTTATTAATCGAAGTGTCATTGTCAATCTGTGAATGTGGGTGATAATTTCGGGACGATGTGACCCTATTTAAAAATTAGCCTTAGTACATATTCAACTACATTCTTCACAATCACAGAATATTTGGATGTTTTCCACTAGCATAACTAGCAGTTTAAATGGTGATCATTAAATCTTTTCATTTATGCAGTTTGCTTAATTATTAATCTCTTGTGTCATTTTATTTTTTTCAAAAAAGATGTCAAAATTACTTGCCAGGGACCATTCAGACACACGCTTTTGATAAATAGAATAGACCGACGGATTGACAAACCGAGAATCTAACCAGCAGGTTTTATTGTGTGATGGGCATGCAGAGAAATTTGATTTGACCCCCTCGTGAAAACGGTCTATAGAAGTGACTATCAGCATACACAAAATTAGAACATTTTGGATATTCTGAAAAATTGACTGAAACGATCGTACATCCTTAATTACAACCTCCGCGCAGAGATTTGACTGGTTCCGAACATAGTTCTAATCAAATCCCTGCCGTCATAACAAACCACGTGATGATGATCGATTTAAATCTTCTATAAATTATTTATGGTTTTAATCAGTTGTTTTCTTTTTCTGTTTTCATTATTTACTGCAAACGATACATAAAAAGTCCAATTATGTAGAAAATTGCACTGAGTTGCATTAAATAAGTAAAAGTTACTAACACGTAATCCTTCCAGATCTGGAAGGATTTCACTCGTGATGGCAGTGGTTACCGTTAACCGATAGGGGAGGTAACCGCTGCGAGGAGTTTGCCTTAATTAATCTACTTTACGGCAGTGCATACAGTTGTCGTAATAGTCATAAGTTACTTTTGCAATTTTAGAGAAAATTTTGTTCAGATATTAAGGAGTGTTGCTACAGTTTGTTTTTTTCCCCAATAATAGATTTTTTGAAAACTTTGTCTGCAAGGAATACATACAAATACTATGTGAAAAATGAAATAAAAACATATGGTTACCAGTCTTGTTTTGATCTTATTTGCAACTTTATAACGTGCACTTGTGCATAAAAACTGCTATATTTTCGAGTGTCTCAAGACTACCTTAAATCCCCTATAAAAGATGAAAAAGACAAAATTAAGGTTTGATGTAAGTGTCGTCCGGCCTAGCTACGCCTCTTTTGCGGCTCGGGTGAGGAATAACAAGTCGTGGATTCCTTTCTGATATTATGTATTGGATTGGACTTAATCCTGTAGGTTTAAACCTTAATCCTACAAAATGGATAAATTTAAGAGTGCCTAAAATGGCGATCTTTCATGTTTGCTTTTCTTTGTGTGTTGTGACGTAGTGTAAAGTAGTGCTCGTGCAAACGGCGGAAAGATAGGTTCAAATCAACTAATAACCACATACAAGCTATACAGTTACTACATGACTATTTTTACTACTAGGCTAATCTAACTACAGAGGAAGTTATTCAATAAGATAATATATAAAATAGGGACATTGAAGTTTAAAACGTTATTTACACCCTATGACATAAGCTCTTATTAATCAATAAACATTTAATTACCAAAAAATGCATTACAGAATGTAAATGCTGAAAAAATCACATGTTTTATGTATTCAGTGTGACCGACAAAGCCGAAGAAATTCTTACTGTATCAACCACAATTTTGGAAATATATAAAGTTCTACATAATAGAATTCTGCCAAACTACTTGAATGTATTAATCTATATGTTGTCAAGATAAAACAAAAATAAAATGTATAGGTCACCATATAATTAATCGAATAAGATTGTAAAAAAGATCACTACCTTCTCATCATTTTTCACAAAATACAGCAATTTTACAGACCTAAGTATACAGTTTGTTAGAAATACAGATACAAGTTGGAAAAAAATTCATACAATGTATTAAATTCATAACAGATTATAAAAAGAAACCATTAATAATGGTAATAACTTCAATATCAATAATCACAACTACTCAACATGGACAGACAGCCGACATTTGTCATTCGGACTAAATGATACTATGTTCTTTTTGTGACCGACAAAGCCAAAGCGATTCTCATTTTATAAATAAACTTTTTTCTAATTATATTAAAGTTAAAAGAATTCTGCCAAAGTACTTGAATATTTTCATATATATGTTCTCATCATAAAACTAGAAAACATTGTACCGGTCACATTATTAATCAAATTATATTTTAGAAAAGTGGCTCAGTGGACAGTGCGAGTTCAAATGTCCTAATTATACGAGGAAAGTCGAACTTTAGAAAGTTATGACCCATACGAATACAAGGCTGGTGCTGTTCAATGAATGTTACAAACATGTTAAATGCCTCTACAAGTGTTTTAGTATCAACATGCTGACCATTGTAGAACATTGAGCTGTCCGTGACAGTCAGACCTGTAACTTCAGATGCCGTGGGTGCTATCTGTTTTGATGGGAAAACGTAACAGTTGAAACATTTATCTGCACAGTTTGCATCAATCTGTATTATGTCTGCATCTTTATGTAATGATGTTGTTTCAATATCACAGAAGATTTTGTTAACACCAATCAACTCATCAGTTTTAACCTTTTCAGTTGTTTGTACACTTTTAGGAGGGGGAATTTCTGTTACGTCTGTATTACTACATGTTGCTATTCCACTCTGATATGTTGGACCTTCATGAATTTCACTTCTAATGTTGTCAAACGTAGCTTTGACTTCTGTTTCAATTTTCTTCGCTTGAATTCAACACTGTTTGCAATTTCAATTCTTCGCTTGCGAAGTTTGTTTTGTTTGCTAGCATGAAATTGTAGCAATTTTCCAGGTGATATTCCTATACTTTGATTTACTGCGTTCACGTAAGAAGCTCCAATATTTTTCTGTGCTACAACACAACTAGTTCTGATGTGAAGACTTTCTGAGCCAGAGTAGTGTTTTTTTTTTGGAGCCTTTGCAGCTACCATACAGTTGAACGACTCGACGTCTTTTGTTGATTCACCTGGGGCTATCTTAGCAGCATTCTGGACCACAACATTAAACACAGCTTCTAAATCTGACCTAAGGGTTGCTCCAGTCAAAGATCTACGATAAGGCAAACCTCTGTGTTTATAGGTCTGTGGACTTCTCTTGTAGCCACACCGTTCCCCACAATGTTCATGGTCTCCAAACAGATGAGGAATAATTTGTTGAAGAGCTGATGTAAATTTCTCAACGTCACCTTTGTTTTGCGCTAAAGCATAGTTGAAACACTTTTGTATGTGTTTAATAACCATTACTGAAAGAACTTTATGTTTTTTCTGCAGGGTATACAAGCTGTTTCCAATGTGCTTCACCGTGTGATTTTGGTCACTCCATTTCTCTACACGGTGTGTCAGATCTTTTCTTACTCTAGCTAAAGTTGTACAGTCGTCATCCATTATAAGGACACCAACATCAACATGTTCTGATCCAATACTGCATTTATGATCTGGAACCACATTGCCCTTAGCTTTATGATAATCACATTTCTTACAACTTTTGGAGCGTATGCCATATGCACAGATTTTGCCTTTCAAGTTTCCTACGCCTGATCTGCTGTGATAACATCTGCCTGAGGCCCTTTTCTGCCAGCCCATATCGTATTTGAACTGTCCTGAAAGATGGGTCTTTGCCGGATCCTTTGAATATGTATGGTCGGAATGGACTGAAGTTTCAGCACAACCATCCTCTGCAATAGTTAAATGAAAAAATATTTAGCCATACATGTAAACATGAAGATTCTCATTAAAGATGTAGTTCAGCATATTGTCGATAAAATATTTACTTTTATTCCACAATGTGGGCGGCATTTTTAAACTAAGTAAATATTATTTAGTGAGGTTTGTCAGGTTTGGTGACAGTTTAACTGACTGGTATTCATAATCAATAATTACAATGTATTAATTATACTTTTATATAACAAATATGAAGTGGAAAGCTAACTCCAATTGTTTACTGTGTTGGTTAAAAAAAGAGTACAATTAACAGATAATGAATGCACTCAAAGCCTGAAAAATATCTTTCTTTTTGAATTTGGGATATAAATGTTATGCACACAGGCATTGTAAACACCAGTGTTCAATAGAAAAAAGGTGTGAACTGCTAGAAATTTGTTTTTGCTTCATGATCTTTAACCCTGTAATGTGCCGGCTCAAGGAAGCCCTGTCTCGGCTATTCATATGAAAGTTCCGTCACTACAAAATGCTGTCTACTCTGGCTGCTAGGTATACAGCTGATACAGTTATGATACGTTTACCTATGACACATCCAGCTGAATGAGGAGGATGGGTATCGCCAGTATTAGTTGTATCACAGCCTGTCGGAATCTCACACTCTGTCACACTATCGCCCAGGGATGCACTGCTTGTGCGAATATCGATTGTGGTTGCACTGCTTGTCATGTCATCATCGGGGCCTGTCAGGCTACTTCCAGGGGTAACATCTGGAAAATAATATACATTAAATTTTATCATTTGATTATTATTTGGCTCATTGAGTCTAGTATTTATAAGAAAGTGTGTTTAATACAAAGTCCATCAAAATATGAAGTGTTTATCGTTTTTGATATTTACTATCAGTATTTTACTTTAACAGAGTATATTAAAATTCTTAATTATATATTCTTCCAAGGGACTTGTTACCGTCTTTCTCTGATCAACATATACAAATCTTGCAGTTCTAAATGAGCATCTTGTAGGGCAGCATGTCTTGAATGGGAATCATCTGGGGAGGCATTGGTGTGAGAGGTACCAGCAGCCTGAGTACTGAAATATTCATCACATGATCAGCAAATTTGTGTGCTATATACCGGTATCTAAGTTTTATCGTACTTTATCAGAGACTTAGTTCATTACACATCAAATTGCTATTTGTATATAGTAACAGACATAACATAAAAGTGAACACATGGGTTTATTTTTTTTTTAAACCCCGTAAAACATACACTAGTGGTTTGCATACAAAATCCACTAAATTGTGTTGTTTAAATATAAATTATCACTATATTATCAAGGAATTAAGAGTCATGTTACATTTTTTCTGTATATACAGCAATTAAGCTATACTTACCACAAGCGCCTAGTTATTTCTTCCTCCTCTTGTTGCAATGCTTTTTTACAGGATGCCTTTGCAATAGAAACTATGTGCTGACCAACCTGTTAACAAAATAATAATAATTATGCCTTACAAAGTCCATGACAAGTAGGAGATTTGTTTCTATTTGCATTAACAACGGGTCAACACTAGAGAATATGGGCATGCTTCCCCCACAATCTCCTTAAAACAGTTCCAGTCTGACGCTGCTATAATATGAGCTGACTTGCACTAGCAGCGACTACTAATGGAGCGAATGTTAGGATTTGATTTACATTAGATCGGCTTTCCCACTTGAAACAGCAGTGGGTGACAAATAATATTCAGTTAAATCATAACAGTTGCCATAGCCATCCACTTCACTGCACAACCGTGTCCTGAATTTGTCCTGAATTTGTCAAGGCATAAACAGGGTCTTTTTTAAATAGTGGAAGTAGAACAATATTTACTAGTGTACATGCATTACTTGTTCAAACAGATTAAACATGTACCATGCTCTCAGCTTTCTTCAATGTTTTATGGTGAATGCTGGGAACTTCAATTGAACTCATAAAGTTGTTTATATGGGTCAATCCAATACCAGAATGCACCATCCCTGAAAAAAAGTTCAATTAGGTCATAATACTTCATCTATTTTTTTTTATAAACTGGTGCATTTTAAAAAGGTATGTATGCGCCTTGTCATAATTAGTAGTGCCATTTTAAAGAAATCAAAAAATAAGACCTCAATATATCATTTGTAGTAGAACTTTCCATATTAACATACCGGTACTACAAAAGTACAACATGTAAGCTTTTACTGATAAAAAACATTAAGTGAGATATTTTGCCAAAGAACAAAAGCCTGTATCAACAAATAAATGAAAAAAATAATGATCTTTAGGCCAACCTTAAAAAATTGTTTGTCATTGCCTACCCAAGATTAGCTGGTAACAGGTAGGTAGGTATGCATTCATGAATGGTCCATTTACTTTAGTGTCAAAATATAGCGTATAGCATTATAAACACAGATATTGCTTTTGTTTATATAATCAAGTATCTCATTCTGTTGATAAAACTAGAGTTTTCTAAACTTTGCATGCAATGGTCTTAAATTAGACAATGAATGCTGACAAATTAAACAGCGCGTTGTGTTTTCACAAGTTTGATAAAACATAATAATAATTGTAATTAAAAAAAAAATAAAAAATTTGAGTATGGACCATTTCGTCGGGTCGGTAGGCAATGGCAAAAAAAGATAGTTGTAATGTTGGCCTTATATGTAATGTCAATATGATAGCACTCTCATACGTTATAATGAGCACACAACATGCTTACAAACAAGCCAGTGACCATGTTCATGTAATTACAAAGAGTAGATACTTCTGAGTGGAGGTAAGGAGATTAGCTGAGATAGTAATAGGTATACACATTATTTATAGATAATACATAAGCAGAATACAACAAAGCCAATAGCATGCATTCTAGTCTACTAAGTGGATTTGTTAAATATTGCTACAGCTAAGTAGATTAATACCATCACCATTTTTTACCTGTTTGTTCGCAGACTGTCGCAACCTGAAATGTTTTCATTTTTGTCATGTAAAATTAAAAGGCAACACAAAATATTTTGATTACATATTCAGTCTTCAAAATAACCCACTTTCCCAAACACAGAAACAAATAAAACAACTTTTTCAGTTAACATTTTTTACCTGTCTGCCTGAGATTTCAGGTACCGATACAAATTATGAAATTAAAGGGGCATATTGACAGTATTTCCCCTAAATATAGACACATATTAAAACATTTTTTATAATTATAAAAATAAATATTTTACTGATCATTTATAAAAACGAGACCTTCGTGTTAAGCGATTATTTCGTAAATACTTCTTTAAAGATAATTTTATTTTTGAAAATATAATACTGTATTAGCCGTCGATATGCCCCTTTAAAAGTTGACAGCTTGAAAAAATATTTATTGATTATTATTGTAACATATGCAACATTCAGTCAATAAAATTACAAATACAAACCTATAGCTGCCTTTGTATTGACTACAAATGTCTGTGGCCCACTTTGACAGTCCTCATGTCTGTGTCGTTTACTAGTGTCAATTTTGTTCATTTTTCCACAGTTCCTACACATCACGGTTAAAACAGAACCAAACCCATATCGATCCTCACGAACTGTATTAGTTATGTTTAATTCAGAAGAACACTCAAAACATTTTTTTAACTGTTCAGCTATAAAGGACAACACCACAATTCGCCTTCCAGGGGGTAACAAATTATCAGTAGGAGACGAGACGGTAACTGTATCTGATACAAGAGGCGTTTCTTCAATATTCGGATGAGTGTCCGAAATGATAGCGTCCGAAATTCTGCTTCCTTCTTGGAGTTCTTCAGTTGACCGTGTACGATCGGCATGCCATGTTGTCAGACGAGCGGATGAGACTTTTTTCGATACAAATGTACCTTTTTTTCGTGGCATCATGAAAAAAAACTAGCAAACAAAACACAGACAAAACTCCCGGTAAAAGATCCAAAAATCCGAATATGTATCAAGTAAAAAATAGCGCGTTGTGATAATAGCAAGAATAGGGTGATAGGTTTAAAATAACCTCGGTTTCAAAAACTGCCGCAACACACCTTAACAACTTGGTGTTAAACTCGTTAAAAAATAAAACATCGTAACGCTTCTTTCACCGTCAAAATATTTACGACAAATACAAAACATATATCCCTTGAGCGCTTAGATTTTGTATCACACAAAAAAACTCCTCACAGCGGTAAATCTATAAAATGCAAATATGTTGAATTAAATTTCAATATGATTGATCTTAAAACTTACTGTAAAGGTTGATGTTTCTGTTTATCTTGATTCCGTTTGTTTCATATAGTGTATTTGCGTCTGATTCGATTGTTTACTTTTTTACCGGAAGTCCGGGGCCGCGGTGGCTGATGGGTAATTGGAAAGTCGAGAATGAAGTGATTAGAACAGGCACTAGGTCTGGGATGCACCTATCAATAGTTTATGCGGAGGGGGGAGCGGGGGGGGGGCTAACCCATGGGCAATTTGACATTTTTTGGTATAATTCCCCAGCCAAGAACCAAGCATTTTTGTCTAATGCCCCGCAGTGGGAAATGGTTGGGGGTCTATATTACCCCGACATAAGTCCTGTGACCCAGAATTATTTGGCGTGTCAAATTCCCACCTGTCTGGTATCTCTTTCAATCTTAAGTCTCGTATATGCCCACCCACACAAAAATATTTATAGGTGCAGGACACAGAGCAACTTACTTTAAGCTGGCACTGAATAACTTGTTAGGCCCTTGGTAAATATTTATTTTAGTAACTGTATATGGGCAACAGTTGCAAGATTCCGAGCAGAAAAAGGGGAACGACTCTTTTCCATAGTCGAGATAGTCACTGTGGCCACAAGCGACTTTTATTCCATAGTTCAAGTGCATAATTTTAGGCTTAATACTACTAAATTATAAAATAACTTTGATATGGAATAAGGACAATAATTTATATTAAATCTACGAATTAATATCAATCCACTAATAGTCGTTAAATCATTGGCATTATTTATTTTAAAATAAACACCTAAATGAATAATTGCTTAAAATATGTATAACTAGAGTAGATTGCTAGTTTAAGGGGAGTATTTGCATATCAGGTGACCAATGGCGATTTTTATGAGAAAAGAGGCATATCAAGTAACCTATCGCTACAGAAAAGGGCGATGTCTATGATAATATACGTATCTGGCCATTTCTATGTGAATATACGCACATCCAGTGGACTATGGCCACAGTAAATGGCCTTTTCTATGTGTATATACGCTCATCTAGTGGCCTATGACCACAGTTTATGGCCTTTTCTATGTGAAGGTCAAATTACACCAAATCGGAAGTCTAATCCCCAGGGTTACATGCTGTCAGTTAGATAATAAACACATATGGTTCAGTGTATAATGCATATGATTTTAAAAATACAGTTTAAATGATATGTTTTGGTATCAATTTAAAGGTATATATGTAAGAAATAAGAAAAAATACAGTTTTAGGCACTACTTTAAAATAATTGGTTCCCAGCTTCATAACTTTTGGCCCATGTATTCATGCACAAAATGGCAGCGTCCATGCCCGTCAAAACCGGTGTGTTTATTCTAAGGTAAAAATTTTGAGTTACAACACATAGAATTTGTTGACATGCTGTTTTTTCAAAAGGTTATGGCCTTATCTTTCCAACGATGTATGGTGATATATTAGAAAGTCGCTTGGTCATGGTGAAAATTGAAATCAAACATTGTATATTTTATATGTAACAATGAAGGAATTTATCTGCGCATGTGTAACCTGAATATACGCTCATCCAGTGACCTATGGCCACAGTAAAGCTCAAAATACACCAAAACGGAAGTCACATCCTCAGGGTTACATGCTGTCAATTAGATAATAAACACATTGGATTCAGTGTATAATGCATATGATTTTTAAAATACAGTTTAAATGATATGTTTTGGTATCAATTTAAAGGTATATATGTAAGAAATAAGAAACAAAGACAGTTTTAAGCACTACTTTATCTTAAATGGTTTCCAGCTTCATAACTTTTGGCCCATGAATTCATGCACAAAATGGCAGCCCCCATGCCTGTCAAAACAGGTGTGTTGATTCGAAGGTAAATATTTTGAGTTACAACGTATAGAAATTTTGACATGCTGTTTATTCAAAAGGTTATGGCCTTATCTTTCCAACAATGTATGGTGATATATTGGGAAGTCGCTTGGTCATGGTGAAAATTGAGATCAAACATTGAATATTTTATATGTAATAATGAAGGTATTTATTTGCGCATGCGTAACCTTTAAGAACTTCCGGTAAGATTTGTCGTCTGCAAATATTTTGAAAATGGACGCCTACAACGCAAGGTAATGAAGAGAATCACTGCCAGATGCCTACTTGATCCCATTAAAGGCTGTATTTTATGGGATGGTTGCTCTAGTGGACATGAGGGGAGTAGATATGGGAAAGTTAAAGCAATATGTCCACCAGAGTCACCATCCAAGATCCATTGTGTTCACCGTGTTGTTTTTCAGTTTCATTTTGACAATTATTTGCACGAGTCTCAACAATTATCTCATTTATGTCATAATACTTTGTGTTGCAATCCATATCATTTAGTTTTAGAACCTGTAACTGTTAATAATGACCGCAAAGTTCGTGTCCGCACTGGCCGATGCATTGGCCATGATGACCGTCCGACCTGCCTACTTTGAATAATGCCAATTGTCCTAATTTGCAAAGTTTACAGATCCTATTTAGTTCATATTTTATTTGATAATCGTGCTTAGATCAGGCTTTCAGCTGAAAAATACATGAAATACATGCATAAAACACTTTAGGGGCCAACGCAAACCCAAACCCCACCTAATGGAGTTAGCAGCATCAACATTTAAATCACCATCAGTTTGGTTTAATTTGATTTTGGTTTTTAAATGCAGTGATGAAAAGAACCAGGGCCTCAGCCGGAACCATCATCTCATTGCTATACAAGTCTGGGTGAAGTGACGAGTCATCAAAACTACTGAACTTTGCAACTACTCTGGAGCGTTGGGGCTGGGCCGCAAAGCTGACACAGTCGTGTCCGTACCATCAGTATCTTTGAAGGTTAGTACATGATTATTGTCATGTATTCTACTATCTAATGACTTCTTTTCGAGCCTGGCATAATTCTCATCAACACCAGTAGGAAAAGCACGAGTTTAACCCTTGTTGGGACACTCAAACCCGTTTTTGAACTGGACTGTTCGCACGTGAGCTCGACAATGTGAAGCCGGCATAGCGACTAGCCTTATCGCAATACAAAACAACTGTGTAAACTGTTGTATATGTACACTTATTGTATCTAAGTTACACTAGTAATCACAATATTGAGTAAACATGCACCGAAAACCGTTTTATTTTCACAGATTACACAGCAGAGAGTACCTGAAACAGATTGAAGATTGCAAGCAGCTGACCTCACCCACAGGCTCAGGTGTGACAGAAAACTGTTAATTAATATCTGGCATTTACATTTTGGGGTCAAATTCTTTTTTTTGTTGTGTGACAGGAGGTCAAATACGTTGATTGTTATGTAAACAAACCCTTTTCTGGGGTCAAATGGCATCTGAAATGCTACATTTATATGGATTTTACCCCCAAAAATGCAGAAACTCAAATAAATATTTGTTCAAAAGGGATTAAAATCCTATTCTATAAAATTTAGAATGCCAAAGGAGATTGTTTTCACTTCTGATAGTACATATTATGTCTCCCATGCCTATTAAAACTCAAAGTTGTGCTTTATTCTGAGTTGAAATAATCCTTTCCAAGATGTACCTAAGAACATGTTTTCTGTCGAAATTCTTGTCTCGCAACGCCATTATATGTGGTATTTTCAACTTTACTTTTTTGCAATAAATCCTAATACCAGTGTGATAGGACTTCATGTTCTTTCTCGAAATAGATCAGACTTATGAAAAATGTGGTTTTTATTCAAATGTGAAAGGGTTGGGTTCTCTTAAAGGTCAAAATACACCAAAACGGAAGTCACATCCTCAGGGTTACATGCTGTCAGTTAGATAATAAACACATAGGATTCAGTTTATAATGCATATGACTTTTAAAATACAGTTTAAATGATATGTTTTGGTATCAATTTAAAGGTATATATGTAAGAAATAAGAAAAAAAGACAGTTTTAGGCACTACTTTATCTTAATTGGTTTCCAGCTTCATAACTTTTGGCCCATGAATTCATCCACAAAAGGGCAGCCCCCATGCCTGTCAAAACCGGTGTGTTGATTCGAAGGTTAATATTTTGAGTTACAACGTATAGAAATTTTTGACATGCTGTTTATTCAATAGGTTATGGCCTTATCTTTCCAACAATGTATGGTGATATATTGGGAAGTCGCTTGGTCATGGTGAAAATTAAGATCAAACATTGAATATTTTATATGCAATAATGAAGGTATTTATTTGCGCATGCGTAACCTTTAAGAACTTCCGGTAAGATTTGTCGTCTGCAAATATTTTGAAAATGGACGCCTACAAACGCAAGGTAATGAAGAGAATCACTGCCAGATGCCAACTTGACCCCATTAAAGGCTGTATTTTATGGGATGGTTGCTCTAGTGGACATGAGGGGAGTAGATATGGGAAAGTTAAAGCAAAATGTCCACCAGAGTCACCATCCAAGACCCATTGTGTTCACCGTGTTGTTTTTCAGTTTCATTTTGACAATTATTTGCACGAGTCTCAACAATTATCTCATTTATGTCATAATACTTTGTGTTGCAATCCATATCATTTAGTTTTAGAACCTGTAACTGTTAATAATGACCGCAAAGTTCGTGTCCGCACTGGTCGATGCATTGGCCATGATGACCGTCCGACCTGCCTACTTTGAATAATGCCAATTGTCCTAATTTGCAAAGTTTACAGATCCTATTTAGTTTATATTTTATTTGATAATCGTGCTTAGATTAGGCTTTCAGCTGAAAAATACATGAAATACACGCATAAAACACTTTAGGGGCCCACGCAAACCCAAACCCCACCTAATGGAGTTAGCGGCATCAAAATTTAATCACCATCAGTTTGGTTTAATTTGATTTTGGTTTTTAAATGCAGTGATGAAAAGAACCAGGGCCTCAGCCGGAACCATCATCTCATTGCTATACAAGTCTGGGTGAAGTGACGAGTCATCAAAACTACTGAACTTTGCAACTACTCTGGAGCGTTGGGGCTGGGCCGCAAAGCTGACACAGTCGTGTCCGTACCATCAGTATCTTTGAAGGTTAGTACATGATTATTGTCATGTATTCTACTATCTAATGACTTCTTTTCGAGCCTGGCATACTTCTCATCAACACCAGTAGGAAAAGCACGAGTTTAACCCTTGTTGGGACACTCAAACCCGTTTTTGAACTGGACTGTTCGCACGTCGACAATGTGAAGCCGGCATACAATGTGAAGCCGGCATAGCGACTAGCCTTATCGCAATACAAAACAACTGTGTAAACTGTTGTATATGTACACTTATTGTATCTAAGTTACACTAGTAATCACAATATTGAGTAAACATGCACCGAAAACCTTTTTATTTTCATAGATTACACAGCAGAGAGTACCTGAAACAGATTGAAGATTGCAAGCAGCTGACCTCACCCACAGGCTCAGGTGTGACAGAAAACTGTTAATTAATATCTGGCATTTACATTTTGGGGTCAAATTCTTTTTTTTGTTGTGTGACAGGAGGTCAAATATGTTGATTGTTATGTAAACAAACCCTTTTCTGGGGTCAAATGGCATCTGAAATGCTACATTTAAATGGATTTTACCCCCAAAAATGCAGAAACTTAAATGAATATTTGTTCAAAAGGGATTAAAACCCTATACTCTAAAATTTAGAATGCCAATGGAGATTGTTTTCACTTCTGATAGTACATATTATGTCTCCCATGCCTATTAAAACTCAAAGTTGTGCTTTATTCTGAGTTGAAATAATGCTTTCCAAGATGTACCTATGAACATGTTTTCTGTCGAAATTCTTGTCTCGCAACGCCTTTATATGTGGTATTTTTAACTTTACTTTTTTCCAATAAATCTTAATACCAGTGTGATAGGACTTCATGTTCTTTCTCGAAATAGATCAGACTTATGAAAAATGTGGTTTTTATTCAAATGTGAAAGGGTTGGGTTCTCTTAAAGGTCAATATACACCAAAACGGAAGTCACATCCTCAGGGTTACATGCTGTCAGTTAGATAATTAACACACAGGATTCAGTGTATAATGCATATGATTTTTAAAATACAGTTTAAATGATATGTTTTGGTATCAATTTAAAGGTATATATGTAAGAAATAAGAAAAAAAGACAGTTTTAGGCACTACTTTATCTTAAATGGTTTCCAGCTTCATAACTTTTGGCCCATGAATTCATCCACAAAATGGCAGCCCCCATGCCTGTCAAAACCGGTGTGTTGATTCGAAGGTAAATATTTTGAGTTACAACGTATAGAAACTTTTGACATGCTGTTTATTCAAAAGGTTATGGCCTTATCTTTCCAACAATGTATGGTGATATATTGGGAAGTCGCTTGGTCATGGTGAAAATTGAGATCAAACATTGAATATTTTATATGTAATAATGAAGGTATTTATTTGCGCATGCGTAACCTTTAAGAACTTCCGGTAAGATTTGTCGTCTGCAAATGTTTTGAAAATGGACACCTACAAACGGAAGGTAATGAAGAGAATCACTGCCAGATGCCAACTTTGACCCCATTAAAGGCTGTATTTTATGGGATGGTTGCTCTAGTGGACATGAGGGGAGTAGATATGGGAAAGTTAAAGCAAAATGTCCACCAGAGTCACCATCCAAGACCCATTGTGTTCACCGTGTTGTTTTTCAGTTTCATTTTGACAATTATTTGCACGAGTCTCAACAATTATCTCATTTATGGCATAATACTTTGTGTTGCAATCCATATCATTTAGTTTTAGAACCTGTAACTGTTAATAATGACCGCAAAGTTCGTGTCCGCACTGGCCGATGCATTGGCCATGATGACCGTCCGACCTGCCTACTTTGAATAATGCCAATTGTCCTAATTTGCAAAGTTTACAGATCCTATTTAGTTCATATTTTATTTGATTATCGTGCTTAGATCAGACTTTCAGCTGAAAAATACATGAAATACACGCATAAAACACTTTAGGGGCCCACGCAAACCCAAACCCCACCTAATGGAGTTAGCGGCATCAAAATTTAAATCACCATCAGTTTGGTTTAATTTGAGTATGTTTTTTAAATGCAGTGATGAAAAGAACCAGGGCCTCAGCCGGAACCATCATCTCATTGCTATACAAGTCTGGGTGAAGTGACGAGCCATCAAAACTACTGAACTTTGCAACTACTCTGGAGCGTTGGGGCTGGGCCGCAAAGCTGACACAGTCGTGTCCGTACCATCAGTATCTTTGAAGGTTAGTACATGATTATTGTCATGTATTCTACTATCTAATGACTTCTTTTCGAGCCTGGCATACTTCTCATCAACACCAGTAGGAAAAGCACGAGTTTAACCCTTGTTGGGACTCTAAAACCCGTTTTTGAACTGGACTGTTCGCACGTGAGCTCGACAATGTGAAGCCGGCATAGCGACTAGCCTTATCGCAATACAAAACAACTGTGTAAACTGTTGTATATGTACACTTATTGTATCTAAGTTACACTAGTAATCACAATATTGAGTAAACATGCACCGAAAACCGTTTTATTTTCACAGATTACACAGCAGAGAGTACCTGAAACAGATTGAAGATTGCAAGCAGCTGACTTCACCCACAGGCTCAGGTGTGACAGAAAACTGTTAATTAATATCTGGCATTTACATTTTGGGGTCAAATTTTTGTTGTTGTTGTGTGACAGGAGGTCAAATATGTTGATTGTTATGTAAACAAACCCTTTTCTGGGGTCAAATGGCATCTGAAATGCTACATTTAAATGGATTTTACCCCAAAAAATGCAGAAACTTAAATAAATATTTGTCCAAAGGGATTAAAACCCTATACTATAAAATTTAGAATGCCATTGGAGATTATTCAAAAGGTTATGGCCTTATCTTTCAAACAATGTATGGTGATATATTGCGAAGTCGCTTTTGGTCATGGTGAAAATTGAGATCAAACATTGAATATTTTATATGTAACAATGAAGAATTTATTTGCGCATGCGTAACCTAAATGGCCATTTCTATGATAATATACGCACATACAGTGGCCTATGGCCACAGTAAATGGCCATTTCTATGATAATATACGAACATCCAGTGGCCTATGGCCACAGTAAAAGGCCTTTTCTATGTGAATATACGCACATCCAGTGGCTTATGGCCACAGTAAATGGACTTTTCTCTGTGAATATACGCACTTCAAGTGGCCAATAGCCACGGTAAGTGGTCTTTTCTATGTGAATATATGCACTTTCAGTGGTCTATGGCCACAGTAAATGGCCTTTTCTATGTGAATATACGCACATCCAGTGGCCTATGGCCACAGTAAATGGCCTTTTCTATGTGAATATCCGCACATCCAGTGGCCTATGGCCACAGTGAATTGCCTTTTCTATGTCAAAATACGCACATCCATTCGCCTATGGCCACCGTAAATGGCCTTTTCTATGTGAACATACGCACTACCAGTGGCCTATGGCCACAGTAAATGGCCTTTTCTATGTGAATATACGTACTTTCAGTGGCCCATGGCCACAGTAAATGGCCTTTTCTATGTGAATATACGCACATCCAGAGGCCTATGGCCACAGTAAATGACCTTTTCTATGTGAATATACGCACATCCAGTGGCCTATGGCCACACTAAATGGCCTTTTCTATGATAATATAAGCACATCCAGTGGCATATGGCCTCAGTAAATGGCCATTTCTATGTGAATATACGCACATCCAATGGCCTATGGCCACAGTAAATGGCCATTTCTATGATAATATACGCACATCCAGTGGCCTATGGCCACAGTAAATGGCCCTTTCTATGATACTATACGCACATCCAGTGGCTTATGGCCACAGTAAATGGCCATTTCTATGATAATATACGCACATCCAGTGGCCTATGACCACAGGAAATGGCCATTTCTATGATAATATACGCACATCCAGTGGCTTATGGCCACAGTCAATGGCCATTTCTATGATAATATACGCACATCCAGTGGCCTATGACCACAGCAAATGGCCTTTTCTATGTGAAAATACGCACATCCAGTGGCCTATGACCACAGTATGTGGCCATTTCTATGATAATATACGCACATCCAGTGACCTATGGTCACAGTAAATGGCCATTTCTATGATAATATACGCACATCCAGTGATCTATGGCCACAGTAACTGGCATTTTCTATGTGAATATACGCTCATCTAGTTGCCTTTGGCCACAGTTAATGGCCTTTTCTATTTGAATATACGCACTTCCAGTGGCCTATGGCCACAGTAAATGTCCATTTCTATGATAATATACGCCGATACAGTGACCTATTTATCGTGCACAGGAAGTACGATTTATACAGGCATGGATTCTTAAACAAGTTAATGTTCACTTAGCAGACTCTATCATACATGTTGGGATAAAATGATGGCCATAGATGACCTGAGGTGGAGAACTATGGTGTCATTTAAATAGCCAGGCACTGTGGCCATATATGATGTCATTTTAATAGTCAGGGATATGTCTGATGTAGGTATACCCATGTTAAGCATTTAGCATTACCATGCCAATAGCTCTTGGCAGAGCATACAAATGATATACCTCTCCATGACCAACAGGATGGCAACTGTGCTGTGACAAATTCGGCAAACATGTGATGATGTGCCGTTCGAAAGGCACTTCCTCGCCCGCTTTTAGTCTCCACAGCAGCTCGTCAGTTTTGCTTTTCTCTCCACAGCCGATGAGCAATCTGTTACCTTTATCATAAAAAAACAGTGATGTCTTAACACTTTATTCAAGCAGCATCAATTGAGTACAAATGTTTGAAAAAATTCAAAACTTAATATTATATTCTTAATAACATACATAGAGGCTTGTTGTTGGTTTCGGTAGATTATCGATTTTCATTCACGAGTGATCATATGAATTTAAAGTTTCACAAGTGAAAATATTTTATATAATCACTAGTGAATACAAAATTGATTTTTACCGAAACCAACACATTTAGCATATATAGCATTAGCATATTGTAGCACTTTCCGACTTCACGGGGGAAAGTAATTCCATTATTAAAGTGGTAATTTTCACTGTGAATATCCAAATTTATTTTCAATATTTTAGCACAGTGAATTACAACTTTTATTTCATTGATATTTCCATATAAACCAACGGAAAGCATACAATAAATACATATACTGTATAAGCGTCATTATGAATCTCCTTTCTCTTGTTTTAATATGCCAATGGAAATGCTTGTACTGGATATAATAATAAAAACTTGTAATTAATTTATTTTACAACTGTTCAACAGAGTACATGTATTTTGCAAGTGTAGGATAGTCCGATAGGGGGTGTAAAATATAAAAAAATCAACATTTCCAAAGAAGGTTTAAGTTTAAAAACTCCCACTGCAAAACAATTAGCATTCAATAAAAGCACTTCAAAAATCTGATTTATCATTTCAGCCTGCTTCAGTTTTATAACTGAAAAATTATTATTACACTAATGTTGTTTTTTACTTTGAGAGCACTTATTAAAGGTTACACAAAGGTCACACAATCCAGCTGTTTCAGGCTTTTGACATGGATTATATTTTTTTGGATTTGTAAGTGTTGGGCGGCGGATGCATTAAATGATTTATAAAATAGAAATGTCTTTCGTGTGTTTCAAACGTAGAATTTAATAAATTTGATATTGCAATATTTTTCCTGTATGCATTCGCCTATTTTTGGCCTCAAGTCCCAGTACAAAAGTTTCTTAAAACATAAACCTATCTCAGCGAAAAACCCCGATCCAATATGGCCTGCTATTCTGTTTAGTACTAGTGCCAGAACTCATGCCACTAAAAACAAACAAAGCGTTGAAGTAAAAACCTCCCCAGGAGCCAGAGTTATAAATATTTTTCATTGACAGCTAGGACCTCATCAGGGGACTTTAACGACGTCATGTCATTAATAATAGCCGACGACTTTACGATTCTTACGGCGCCAAGTTGGTTTACGTTTGTGACGTATTTATATTTTGTTTATGTTTTGACCGTGAGACAGTTACGTTAGAAATTCGCGTAAGGGTTGACGCCTATGAAGATCAAGAAGAATATATGTCGGGTAATAACCTTTTTTTTCATGCTTATATTCTCAAATTGTGTTGAATTACATAACGTAATCGCTTTTGTTTGAAATGTTTAGAAATTATATATAGAAATATTTGATATATTTCACATTGTTTTAGCGTGCAGGCCTAGATGTATGATTGTATAAAACTTACATTACTATGTTTATTGTTTTAGAGAATCGTCTGGAAATATATTGATAAAGGACGCATACCTCGTTCTTTGTATTTGGATTACACGGCAGAGACTCTTATAGGGGGTTTTAGTAGATCGTACGTTGCTAACATCATTGGTGTGGTGAGTGCGAGGCAAAAAACTAACTCCTACCAAGAATTTCGAATTTCCGATGATATTCCTAATATTTAACACAAGATTTGTGTAAGGTTATTGTATTTATTTTGTAGATTTGACATAATTATTATGCGCATGATGATTTCCAATTATTCATTTAACCTTTGTATAAATCGTGTACGTGTGCTGTTCGGAATAAACAAGTTCTGCGACAATTTATATGCAATTGCTTGGTTGTTTACGAATTCAACGGCTTAGTATTTCTGCCTTGTCTGTGTTGTGTATGTGAATAACCTTATCGACAGTTTTAACATCGGACTTTTTTCAACAACAGAAAACAACAGAAAACAGATACTAATATAATAAAATTCAGTTGAAATATAATTAAGCGTCCACGACGCAAAAAGTATTCCACTATTTTCCCAGTGAGACACGATTTGAGAATCATGTATGAAGTAATATTTATAACGTTAGAATGCACAAACTAGTGACGTTTCAGTATACCTCGCGCGTTTTTATGTATCGTCCAAACGCATGAAAAAAGAAAAAAAATTGATTTCAATATAAGATCTATTTTATTTCATTTGTGGTCATAGAAAACTAATATTTTCACTCGTCGTTCCGCCGTTTTATACGACCACTAATGAAATAAAATAGATCTACGACCTTGCACTGAAACTAACAATTACCCCCATATCATAAAAGTGCTGAATTTACCTCGAACGTAGGAAAGCTACATAACTCGCGCATTACACATCTCGCTGGGCAGTCTAAATTTTTCGAGTCCGTCAGAAGAAACTTCTTCCCTTTCTTGTATTTGTCATGATCATTTTCCGCCTTAAATTGATATCAGCCGCAAAAAAAAATGCATATGGTTTTGAAATTAGGATTCCAGCGGACAATATATAAACAAGCAGTCTTAATAAATCTTGCTTAGCTTCGGGTACCTCGGTGACAAATCCTTATCACTCAACATTAAATACCCAAGACATGTGGGCAAAATGGATATAATTCATCACCATTTCAAGCTATTTAACAAAATGCTCTTGGTCTTTGCTCTTTGTAGATCTAATTCCAAATCCTATTGTACTTATTTCAGGGTCTGCAGAAGTTCATAATAAAAAGGGCATCAACATGTTTTTATTTTGTGCAGAACTATGTCTGTATTTGCGTTTTAAGTATGTTACAATATTACACTGTACCTTACTAGCTTTTCTTTGTTCCTTAAATTTAGTCTTCCTGTCGTTCCCGAACTGGCAGTCAAATGCCTTTAACCCCAGAACTACAAAGGGAATGCCATTATACTCTTGTCGTCCCACCCTTACTTGAGGTCGGTCTTCGAGGTACACATGTTTTGCTGTTTGTATGCCTACAAAATATTAACATTAAAATCACATTTTAGTAGAAAAAAAAAACAATAGTTTTTTTATATGCCAGTCATGACCTCTCTTGTTATTTAATATGCATCATTTTTTTCTGGATAAATTATTTTACTAATTTTGAAGGAGACATTTATATAAGACAGTATATCCCAAAAAAATGCAGAAGATCTAGTAAAGCTGTAGAGGATATTTGTTGACTTCGGTGTAAGATCGTATTTTATTTCACGAGTGTTCATGTAAATGATATTTTCACGAGTGGCGCAGCCACTAGTGAAAATATATTTTTTCTATGATCACGAGTGAAATAAAATACGATCTTACACCGAAATCAACACATTTTATTTTTATTTTATGCTTTTTGACAATAAATAAATAAAATTGCGCGAGATAAGCTTAAACGTCACAAGTTCGTGTATTCTGACGTCATAAAAATGACATCATAAATTATTCCAAAACTGTCACTCGTTAGTATGGTGGGAAAAAAGTTCCATATTTTGTAAGTCGTTGTCGCTAAATTATGATTCTGTCAAATTTTATAATGTGTTTTATGTAAACACATGCATATACATACTGTACATGTATACCTATTTGCCAACGGTCGTAAACCACTACTTGTAGATCGATGTTATTTATGGAAAAAATAGTCCGTTTTAAGTTATGAAAATATAAAATCTTATATTTTCACTGCCCCAACAGTGAAAATATAAAATTTTATTTCACCGATAAAATTCGATATTTCACTGAAAAACATATACTAACATATACAGATTAAAAAAAATTAAGCTTTGTTAAATGTATTAAGTGCCTTTTTCTATAAACAGTTGCCAAATCATGATTATTTTATAATATATAAGGTGGTCATTGGTGACACTTTCGAGGCTCTGGAAAATTAGTAGTAGCCTTAGTAATAAAATTGATATGAATCCGCGCTTTGGACAGCACGGGTCACTACTTCGCTTGATCGACTTCGTTTCCAGGCATACGACTCGAAGTACTACAGTCAATGACGGCTGGACAGTTGGTCCAGATTGTAACTATCCATTAGGCGTAAAAATATGTTTGTTTCAGGTTACACGACCTACCCTTAAAAATGCCCAGACCCTAGAACATTTCATTTATTTCGTCAGATATTTTTGTCTTTTATGTTCATTTTTTAATTATAACATGTTTTCGGTTAAATAAGTGTTTTCTTTCAATAGCATGTACTTGTCTTCACTGTAAAACACGTCTTGAGGACGAAAAACATGTCATACTAAATTGCCCGCTGTATGATGATTTAAGAAATGTACTCATGTTAAAGGCAGACTGTATAAATACTGATTTCAACTCATTTTCAACTACCGAACAACTTTAATTCCTACTGTCAGACGAAAATATTGTTAAATACAGTGCCAGAACTTGTCATGAAATCTTAAAATTGAGACGTAATTATATGCATAGAAACTAACGCTCAATGTGGTAATGATGTAAATATGCATTAGTTGTAAATATGTATTTTATATGCACATTATCGGCAATCTTGATTGCACCAGGACTGACTACATTTTAAAGGTTTTTAATCGTATGTGTTTTAAATTTGATTGTATATAATCTTAAATAGTCTCTCATAACTCTTTTAGAGTGGTTTTATACATAATAGTGTTATTATTTTATGTGTATTTTTACCATGAATATATAGAAGTGAGACTTTAATAAATTATTCTGTTCTGTTCTGTACTTCCAAACAAAGTTAACGGATATTACAGGCATATTTTGAATATTTATTCAGTTTGAGACTCTTAAATTTAAAGTTAACCATTAACTTAATATAAAATTTTAAAAAATCGCTACCTATCTACCTACCTACCTACCTAGCTACCTACCCTATTTTTTGGTCCTGTAACCTGAAAGAAACATATTTTTACGCCTTTCTCTACACAGCTTCATCTACATTAATTCAGCATTGGAATATTTTATTATTAATCTATCATTTGTACATAATTTATGTTTTTGTAAATAAAGTTTGTTAAATGCATTCCTGTTCGTATATTGTGTTTTCGGGGCGTTATATCGTACTTGATTGTATTCTTCGTCTGAATATTTTGCTATTATTGTCGATATGTAATAGTCGTTTAATAATTGATCATACACTAGGAACTATATTATTCAATCTCAACTAAAGTACTCCTTAGTACAATTAAAAATGTCCGGATAACGCCAGCGTCCGAAACATTTGTTATATGTTACCAGTACATCAAGTATTTTATTATTGCAAAATAAAAACTATAACTTACAGGTTACGAAACCTTGGTTGAAGAATATACAGCAAACCTTGTATTTGTTTCTAGTTCATGGCGCCTTAAATGCTCCAAGGCTTCTTCCAATGATGATAACCTATCACATGTGTATTCTGCCATTCTGTATCGAAGGGAAATAACTAAAATTTATGACCATATGTGTCTTGAGATGCGTATATTCTAGGGATGGCATCGAATACCAAAATTGGTATTGGAATATTCGTTGTTTCATTCAATCGAATATTCGAAGATAGTATATTCGAATATTCGATTGAATGAAACAACGAATACTCCAATATATAGGGATGGCAACGAATAGCAAAATTGGTATTCGAATATTCGGTCATTAAAGTATTCGAATATCCGATCGTCTGGTATTCAAATATATATGTATAATCAAGATCTGAAAGTTTATATTTTTTATTGTTAAGTAATCTTTCACTATCATCCTAACTATGGCACTAGTAATCCGTTCATTCCTTTCTTGAGACAGACACTTTTTTCGGAGTGTTCACAATCGATGACATAGATGCTTGTTTCTTAGCACTGTCCTCTTTACGAGACTCCAATTTCACTAATGGATTGTTTCCGATCAGATGACTGCGAAGGTTTTATGTTGTTCCTGCGTAAGTTAAAACATCGCTACACAAGTTACAATTAGCAGATGACTTATCGGATGAACGAGTAAAATGCTTCCAAACGTCCGACGGTGCGGGAGGCATTTTTACATTATTTTAATATCACAGCAATACAGAAAAACTCTTAAATATACCAGGACACTATAACAAAATGAGATATTGTGGATAATAAACAGAACGCTATTTATATGTGGGATAAGTTTAACATTGCGTAATTATTAGATCCTCATCGTATAATTGCTGTTTATAGCAATGTTGCGGCACAGTTTCAAAGTTTCGAAAATGATTAAAGATAATCGCCGAAAAGGATGTTTTAATTGAACTTAATCGTGCTTTATACGCTTGATAATAGACCGCTGTTAGCACTTAGGGATTAACAAGCAGTAAACTGTCACCAACACAATAATAGGGTGATAAATCGATTTTGACACCTATCCTGTATACTCGAGAACCCTAGGCGGCATGGAATGTTCGTAATTAGGGGATAATAGTGACACATACTGTACTGAACTGAAACCCTTATTTACATACAATAAGAAGTGGGTATTCGAATAGCAAAAAAATATTCGAATATTTTTTATTATTCGAATATTCGTTGCCATCCCTAGAATATACGCATATATTCATATGTATTGCATTAAGCTTTGTGACATAGTCGACACCATGTAAATATATGCAATGGTACAGATTGTTATTACACATTATTGCCTATCTTCGTTAACAAATTGCAATATCATATTAATGTGTTAATGGCATTGCATGAACTACTTAAGTCCCATGTAAAGTGTTGTTTTAAGAATATTTGCAATAATAGTCAATAATCATACAAGTTTATCGGCGAATTTGAGCAATATTTCACGGCTATAATGACTGCCAAATGTGTGATCGCACTTAATTATTTGTTTGTTAATCTTTTCACAGGTTCAATTACCTGTTAAATGTTATGGCTTCTTAATGTTCGATATAAGTGTGCATTACTGGCGACTAGACGCTGACCGCTGAAACGGACCCGTGTATTCAATATCTTTGTCTGACACATGACACGGGGCTAATCTATTGAAAACACGGAGTTATGTAGGTACTGGTGAAATACTGATTTTAGGTTGAAAGAAAACTACTTTTTACAATCAATTAATTATTGTATTAAAAAGCAATACAAATTTGCGAATATTCGAATAGCGCTTTAAGTATTCGAATCATGGGCATTCAATCTAACATTCGAATAGTTTTGCCATCCCTAGTATATTCACATAGAAATCGTCCTTTACTGTGCCATAGGTCATTTTATATGCGTATATTAACATAGAACTCGTCCTTTACTATGGCCATAGGTGACTTGAGATGCGTACCGGTATATTCACATACAAATCGTCCTTTACTGTAGCCATATGTCACTTTATATGCGTATATTCACACAGAAATCGTCCTTTAATGTGGCCATAGGTGACTTGAGATGCGTATATTCACACAGAAATCGCCATTTGCTCTGGTCATGGGCCACTTTATTTACAAATATTCTGATAGAAATAGCCATTGTCTGTGGCAATAGGTCACTGGATGTGCGTATATTATTATAGAAATGGCCATTTACTGTGCCAAATTTCACTGGATGTGCGTATATTCACATAGAAATGGCCATTTACTGTGGCCGTAGGCCACTGGATGTACGTATGTTGTCATAGAAATTGCCATCTACTGTAGCCATAGGTCACTGTACGTGCGCCCATTATCATAAAATGCCCATTTACTGTGGCCATAGGTCACTTTATATGCGTATATTCACATAGAAATCGTCCTTTACTGTGGCAATAGGTGACTTGAGATGCGTATATTCACATAAAAATCGTCCTTTAAAATGGCCATCGGCGATTTCAGATGCGTATATTTACATACAAATCGTCCTTTACTGTGGCCATAGGTGACTTGAGATGCGTATATTCACATAGAAATCGTCCTTTACTGTGTCCATATGTCACTTTATATGCGTATACTCACATAGAAATCGTCCTTTGCTGTGGCCATAGGTGACTTGAGATGCGTATATTCACATACAAATCGCCATTTGCTGTGGTCATGGGCCACTTTATTTACGTCTATTCTGATAGAAATCGCCATTGTCTGTGGCCATAGGTCACTGAATGTGCATATATTATTATAGAAATGGCCATTTACTGTGGCCATAGAACACTGGATGTGCGTATATTCACATAGAAATGGCCATTTACTGTGGCCATAGGCCACTGGATGTGCGTATATTGTCATAGAAATGGCCATTTACTGTGGCCATAGGTCACCTTATATGCTTATATTTGCATAGAAATCGTCCTTTACTGTGGCCATAGGTGACTTGAGATACGTATATTATTCACATAGAAATCGTGCTTTACTGTGGCCATAGGTGACTTGAGATGCTTATATTCACATAGAAATCGCCATTTGCTCTGGGAATTGGCCACTTTATTTACGTATGTTCTGATAGAAATCGCCATTTGCTGTGGCCATAGGTCACTTCATATGCGTACAGTCTAATACAGATCGCCCATTTGCTGTTGCCATTAGGCCACTTTATTCTCATAGAAATCGCCCTTTACTGTGGCCGTAGGTGATTTGATATGCGTATATTCTCATATAAATCCCGATTACCTGTGGGCATATGTCACGTGAAATGCGTCTATTGTTATAGAAATCGCCATTGTCTGTGGCTATTCGTCACTGGATGTGCACATTTTTACATAAAAATCGTTTTTTACTGTGGCCATAGGTGACTGGCTGTTAATAAATATATAATGTTAATTAGCCAATTGCTTATTGTTATAATTGAATTAATTCTTACATTTAATATAAAATATCATTCCAAATCATTGTGTAATTAGTGGTCTGATGCAGAAATTCAGACGCTAACTATGGCCAATTCAGGACGCTTTTTTATGGCCACACAAATCGGCTCGACTATTGCCGTCTCATCTATGGAAATGAGTGTTTCCCCAGAAAAAGAGAGAGATTTCCCGCCAGAACCGGGTCACGTGACCTTTCCAAGAAATTACCACAATGTAATACTTGCACAACCAAAAACCCATGGTTACATTCCAACTGATTACTGTGACTGGATAAAACCCGTCACAACAGGTGAAAAACTACAAGCGACAATATTAGTCATCTCTCCGTTAAGTATAATACAAAATGAACAGATCGAGAGTCTGAAAATTAATTAAATTTCTTTTATATAATGCATCTAAAATAACATATAACAAAGCACATATAACATAATAGAAACATAATAATGATGCACGTTTCATAACATTTTTTTTATTTTATAATCTTTTCAAATTACATTTCATAGTTTATTTCAGTCTCATCAATAATCAGTTAACATACATTTCAAATTAAAATATCGATAAAATTTACTGTATGGCCACTCAAATTTAGTTATAGGAGACTAGTATTCAGTACAGAACTTTTATTTTACATAAGTATACTTAAAAAGTTATTAAACAATAAAACTATTATTTCAGTCTCATCAATAATCAATTTACATATATTTCAAATTAAAAGTTTGTAACGCATAACAATCTTTGATCTGAAGAATTTTGACCAATTTACATCTTAATGAAATGCATTCTTTTTTACTTTAATTTGTAACTGCAAACCGCTAATTACATCTGTAATTTCTCACACAACCAAACTGATTAATATTATTTATTTTTCTATCTTTTTTCATTATTCATTTAATCTTGACTTTTTTTTCATGTTATTTTTAATAAATGATGATGGACAATGCAAACACTATTTTATGTCATCATTAAACATATTATTTCATTCATTGTTTGTATGCAATATGGGGTAGTACGCTTCGTCCTGCAAAGTGGTACGCTTCAATCCTGGTATGCTTGGGTAATGGTACGCTTCATCTGACATTCCTTTTCATATCGGGAATTTAGCCCTATAAAAATAGTAACACTAATGTGACTAAATTCGTTGCATGGCGTATTATTTAGACTGGTAAATATGAATATCAAAATTTCAGATTTCTCATCATGTTGCTGGCCTTAGTTATATGTATATATAATATATATACTATTGTAATAAAGATAATTGTCCAAGGTGATATAAGACTTGCTGAGTCGAAGACAATTCATTGGTCATGTCAAAGGAGTAGTGATAGATGAATGTCATATTGTAAAAGTGGTAAGTGCAAAAGGTCAAAGTAAACCTTTACTTGTTAAATTTATTTGATAACAGTCCACTATGTCATGTTTTTAGTTTGTGATATTATAGCTATCATAGTAATATTTAGTTAAACGAATTTAACATAACAAGTCAAGTTAAAGGGACTCGTTCACATTTTGAAATATGCTATTAAACATCTTAACTTACCAAAATAAAGCACCTGAACTAGAGGTCATTATAATTTATATACATGTACCAGTCTAGTCTTGTGTATTTGTTACTTCATGCATTGTAAGTAATATTGTAAGTAATATACTATGCTTTTATTTTTGGAATCTTTAGACAAAAAGTTTGAAAATGGTCAATTCGTCAATCTGTAAATAGGTCCCTTTAATAACATTGTTATTATTCTAATGAACGGTCATGAACTTATTTACAGTAATTTAACGTGAATTCTGTACCAAACTGAACAATCTTCATAGATTTACAGGTTTATTTTAATATGCATTGTTTACTGTTCTGTAATGTCTGTAATTTGCATGTCTTTGTTGACTGGCTTTTAAAATTAAAGTCAAAACATACTAAAAAAATACTGAAAGCCAATTGTGTACCCTCTAAATTTCATATGGTATATAACATTTATTAGCCTTTGTAGTTCAATGGAAGAACACTTCCCTTTTTTCGTGGGAAGAAATCTGGGTTCAAATCCCAGCAAAGGCCATATACTTATGCAAGTTGGAGGATGAAATGCTATTTGGAAGATGAAAATTTTTAATTAAACTGTTCAGTATATAATTAAAAATTACTCTGGAAAAATTCTGATTGATATGATTTTCCTTTCATATGATTATGACTGCACAAAGAACATCACTATCATATAAAAGGTTTAAAGTATGTTTTAGTAATCTCTAGGTTTTATTTCATTTCGGACAAGACACAAGTTCAGATGGATTCGGGCAAGCTACATGTAAAATTGTATGGCTTATGCCCGAACGGATAAGCCCTTGCAAAAATTCTCGTGAATACCGGGTAAATGATAACAGCAGAAAGGGTTTACTAAAATTCCTGGATTATCATTAAAAAAAGATAACTTCACTAATTTACTGATGTTAATTTTCATCTTTGCCATATCATCACTACATGATGAGAGCATACGTTTGTCGCATTGTAGCCATACAACAGAAATTATTTTTCTTTTCAAAATTTAAATACTGTTTGGTCACATTGCTAATTGTAAAAAATGTACACATGTTGTTATCACATTTTTTATGAGATAAGTACAAATTAAGTACAATGCTTATTTTCTTGTCAGGGGAGAGGAATTCAGGACAGCCTTTCAAAACTGAAGACTCTCCCAGCAGTGTTTTAGGATGTGCCATTCATGGCATTAAGTGGTACATTGACAACCAGCCTGATGAAGGAGCTGCCAAACATTCTTGGTCTCAACAACCCTGTTATGGTACAAGAAAGCACTGACCGCACGAACATATTCCTTAAAAAAAATCCGAAGTCAAAATCCAGTGACACTAATGAAACTTATGAAGCGATTTTCAAGGAATAATGTGATGAACTTAAAAAAGATCCTTTCAATTATCCAGTGACACTCCTTTTCCTGCCTTTATTTTACATAAGCCAGGCAGCAGCATACCTGAAGCATTTGTTTGGATATTGTGATATAACAACGTCCTGCTATGCAGTGTTGTTTTCAAGACAGGACAAAGCTGTTTTCAAAACAACAGTTGAAGAACTACAAGCTGACCATCTGAGAATTAGACTAGTTCTTACATCATCTGTTGCAGGTATGGGGTTTGATCCCCCAAGTGTTACAAGGATAATACATGCAAAACCACCTCGTAACCTGTCCCAATACCTACAGGAGATAGGGAGAGCAGGCAGAAGAGGTCAAAACAGTACTGCAATACTTCACTACAACAAAAGAGACTTGGCAAAACATCTTCCTGGGATTCAGGAAGACATAGTTGAGTATTGTACTAATGATAACACATGCCTTCGAGAAATGCTGTTGAAACCATTTGGATTTTCAAAATCTCCAGGGATTTCGAATGAAAATTGTTGTTCATTTTGCCTGAATGAAGAGATTACAAAGTTAGACATAGCTGGGGCATTTGATGACAGTAACATGTGAAGAGTAATGAAAATACATTTCTACCTGTTTTAAAGGGTCAGTGTGGGGTTTGGCAAAAACATTTCCCTAAAAATTGTATTTTTCAACAGCTGATGGATCAGAATTAAACCAGCTAGCCAGAGTAAAATAACAAAACATACATGTGTGCTATATTATTTTTTTATTTAAACAATAATTGATTTTCAAATACAAATACATGTCATACCATTAAAGAAAGGCACGAGGCATATATAAAAGCATACTGAATATGCTGATCAGTAGCTCTTCTCACAGTGCTCTAGATAAGATTTAAGTAAAAGGGTTCCGGAATTAAAAAATAGAGGGGTATTTACTCTTTCATGGGCCAATATACAGAGAATTATATTATGTCTATTTTAAAGGGACTTGTTCACAGATTTTGGTGTGTTTTGAAATATGCCATTCAATGTCTTAACTTGACAAAGTAAGGCATTTGTATTTAAGAGATAAAGTTCTATAACAAGAAAAGCACAAATATCTGTTGCTCCAACCGGGGGTTTGAACCTAGGAACTCCGGATCAAAAGTCTTACATGCTAACCTCTTGGCCATTGTTATATACTTGGCCATTTATTTTTTACTTAATGTATGGAATCCGAGTTTTTCAACATTTCCAACGAAAACAAAAGAAAACACTCCAAATTATTGCATAGTTTCACGTTTCAAACGCTTTATAATTTTATGCATTTCAACTTATGATTACTCATTGACGAAACAGTATTTACAGTATATTTCTATTTCAGTAGTGTTATTTCAATCCTTTTTATACACTATTGTTTAATTTTTGGAACCTGTGACAAAAATTTTGAAAATGTTCAATACGTCAATCTGTGAACAGGTCCCTTGAAAGATGTACAAATATTGAAACAACAATTGCTATTAATGCGACTTATATTTCCATCACTATTTTGTGAAAAAAACTCATTGTTTAAATTCAATATGTTTTGCTGTCAAGATTCATAATGCATACTGGTACTGTATTTTTGTTTTAAATGAATATTTCCTAATTTTAAAGGAGTATTGACTCCAATGCTCCTCTTATCGAGAGCACTGTTGAGTAAGTAAATCATAATGCTGTTTCAAATGTTATGCTACAAATCATAAATGCCAACATCTGTACCAGTCTTTATTGAATTTGCATTACAAGCTCCTTTAAAACTGCACTGTTAAATTTGTCAAGGGTGATACAAAAATGTTAAAATTGTATGTTCATTCTAGACACATTTTAAGATGAATATCTGTATTATCAAAATTGAAGTTTGTTAAACATGAGAAACATGCATGTTTTCTCTGTGTTCGTTATATGCACTGGAAACCAATCCATTACTGGTAGTAAACAATATTGACACGAAAACATAAATTTAAAATAACATATGCATATGTACATATACCTATCAAATTCATGTAAAATCTACACATACTGTGTACGTATGACTTGAGCTTTAAGAAACACTTTGGTTATGTGAATTACATTTGAAACCTATGATACATGTTGTTTCTCTTACCCGGTAATTATGTACATTATACATGTATACCACGAACATTCAGCCTTATTCGAACTTGGATAAGATACACTTTGAAATGTCCACTTTAAGTGAACACAAAACCACCACAAACAGTAAAAGTAATTACCGGTATACATGTAAATTACTCAATCAACAAACAAATTTAGCTTAACAAAAGGTATCTTTAAAAAACTACAGTTTATGACATTTTTCTTTCTTGTCTAACTAGTCATGCTTGTGTGATCAAAAACTACTACATTCTGATAGTGGTGATTGCTGTAAGAATACTACAATAACCATGCATAACATGGCTACGCTGTAAACAGGTATTGGAATAAAGATATGCATGACTTCTACCACTAGTTGCATACTGAATTAAAACATCACGGAACAGTAACATTGAGGTAAACAATGCAAACTTAAACAGACTGTTAAAGTCTGTGTACAATGTAGTACTTGTATTAGTTCTACATAATGTATGTGTTCTTGCAATTAGTAGTTGACTAAACACATGGGTTATGATTTGTATGGTAGAAATTTCATGTGCCACCACAGTCCTTCAATGCTTTGAAAACATACATGTAGTTTAGTAAAACTTAATTGCAAGTGCACACTAATTATTACTAGCTAACACCTTCATGTAACAACAACCTAATAGTAATCCTCAAATGATTCGTGGTCAATGTCTATTGTATGTCCATAATACAGTCTTTCTTTACTTGTTTTATCCTGTACATAAGATCAACATAGTTGATTTTTTCTTAATAGTGAACACAGTACCTTGACACACTCGGCCTAAAGTTTTAGTAAACGGTCGCAAGTCTCTCAAAGACTTGGCAATCACTTCTTCATCTTTAACTCTAGCTGGAGTTTGATATTTACTAGATGTTTTCCTAACTGCTATGGATAACAACTCTATTTTATCACAAATTTCTGAAACAATGTTTGCCGCTCTACAACTTCTTGTTATTGCTCTTTCTGATTTATTTGCACCCAAAGCCCTCATTAAATCTTTTTGGTGTCTAACTGAGTTCTCTTGTACAAGATAACTTCCAATGTTACCTGCAGCTCCACCTCTCAAGTTAACAAATGCACCTTCTAGTGTCCAAATCTGTTGCATCGGGCTCATGCAATACTCACACTTAAGAACAAAATCTAAAACACTCTTGGAAATATTTAGATAGTCTAGAGTGTGAGAAGAAAAACTGGGCACAGACCCTGAGGCAAGGGAATTATTTCTGACCACATCTCCTTCTTTCACAATCATTAGGTGCATATACCACTGACACAGATTGCAACAGTAATTATACACAGTATCATCTGTATTGTTTTGACTGTATATCATCAGTCTCATGTGCATTATCCAGGTACCCATAGTGTTCCAGGAACTGTTTTAAGGCATTTACTATCAATTCATAGTTTTTCAAATTTTGATTGTACATTCTTGGTGCAACTAGATCAGCTGCTCCTTCACCATCTGTTTGCCGACAAGTGATATGAAATCATCATGTGCCATAAAGGAGCCCTTTACCTTTCCATTAACATCGCTCATTTGCAACTTGCCTTTGTAATGGTATAGGGTACCCGTTTGTCGGAGAGTTTTGGAGTTGAAGAGCTCTTTGTAGCATTTCTATAAAAAAAAAAAAACAAGATAATATAACTGTTAATTTATTTTAATAGTTAAAAATGCCAGTCACTATTTGGATACAATTATTCCACATATTATTTTTCAATCTCACAAATGTTGAGTCCATTGATGATCAGAATCTTAATTCCAATTTAAAAAGCAGAATGCATATTGTTAGCTTTAACTTAAGCGGTAATTATCAATTTTCAAACAGATCAAGTTTATATAACAAATTCATGAGTACTAGCATTTAATAAATTACCTGCAAGTAGTCTTGCTTGATGTACCAGAGCTCTATGGTGAATGGATGGAGATCATCAAACCGCTTCTCCGGTGATGTAGCTAAGGAACGAAGGTGTGCTGCTTCCTCTAGACGCACACGTGTTAGCTGATCGCCACCAACCGGGACTTTATAAGATCTAAGAAGGTCTGTGGGGCCTGATAAAAAGAAGTTTGTGCTTAATTGCTAGACACTGAATTTAATGATTTTTTAAATGTAAATTTATTATGTTTTTGAAGTTACCACGATTTTGAATGTAAATCCTTTAATACAACTTTTAAATTGCTGAACTTATTTAAACGTACATGTATATACATTATGTAGCATTAATTACATTATTTACAGGTAAAATGCACACCCAAACACCACACACAAATATATATTATATATTAGGTATCATATGCTTATTTAATACATTTCTGTCATTTATAATGGCAACTAAGTTACATATGTAAATTTTCAAAAAGAAAAGTATGTATACCTGTATTCTAACTGTCTGTAAACAGCTGCAGTAACTGGAAGCCCAAACAGAAACAATAACAAAACTTAAACAGTGTAACAATAAATTTGTAACAACAAACTGTAACATTTAATTAACAAGGAAACACAAGATCTAAAAAAATAATAGTTGTGGTTCTAGTGGCAAGGCCATAAACATAGGGTCAATACGTTGGAGTTTTTTATCATTGTACATTACTTTAGTTTGTTGGAATAATCTATGGGTGAATTTCATGATTTTAATGTGGTTGTTTGACCATCCATTTCAATAAAAATGGATTACTCTTTGTCTTGGAGCTGTTTTCGTATGTTTTCTGGATCATCAATTGCAGTTCTATTTTATGAACTGCAGAAGTCTTAAAAAAAAAACTTATGTTCAGCATGGAAAAAGAAGGCTCAGTCGGGCCACAAGAAACATCTATATTTTTGGGGGCCTAAGTAGAAAAATAATGACAAGAAGCAATTTTCAATCTGAGGATATCATGAAAACTGAATACATTGCAATTCAAGAACAAATAAGTCATTCGGACCAAAAAGTATTCAGGAATTTGGGCTTGTGGTGATGCTTCACTGGGTTTTATCTAAGAAATACGTTGTACATTATTAACACTTCGAGTATATGAAAACTTTTTACAATTTATAATATGGAAAACTAGCATATGAAAAATGAAGGGCAGCAACTCACACGGTTTTCTTTCACCTAATAGTCAAATAGATAAAAATAATATGACTTTTTCCACTGCATTCATGTATTAACTAAATTGAATTTAGATTTGACAAATTTTCATTTTGTTAGCCAATGGCTAATTTGCATATTGGCAGTGTCAGTCATGACTCAAACATGGCCATCAGCTTGATTTAAACTTATCTAACTACAATAGTGATCCGGTGGTTTTCTATATGTAAATGCTATGGTCTTCGGCGCTGGTATTAAAAAAACTCAAAGTAAGGCAAACGTTTTTAATAAAGAGCTTAATGAATAGCAGTGCGGGGCCCAAATACACCAACCCATTCTTAGACTTAATACTTAAGTATAAAGAAAGAAAATTGTTCTGTTATAAAAGCAACCATTATTTTGACCCCTAGGTGGTAATTATAACTCTAATTATCAAATCCTGTATTAACAACAATTTGTTAATAACATAAGCAAAATTGGTACCAGCATATTTCTTAAACACAAGGCATTTTTGTTGAGTCTAAGTCTCTTCTTTAGAATGGGTTGATGAATACAGTCCGGGATCAACAAACAACATGAACATGGTTAACTCAAAGCTTAGTCAAACATACTTATACATATACATACCAAATGCATTCACAACAACATCCCCAAGGACCTGTTCATACTGGTCTAAGATATCTATACAATCCTCATGCTTTGCCTCATTCTTCAATATGATCGGTAGCTGGAAAACGTTTGATTTTTGCCTCATCTCAGCTTGGTATGGATGATAGATGTGGGCAGGGAGCACTTTATGAAGCCAGGAGAAGTCTTTAAATTCAGCCAGAGTTCTTCCTGAAACACATGAACATGATAAAAACAATTGCTCACTTATGTCCAATGCAAATGTTTCCTAATTATGTTGTTTTGTGCTATCGTTTTCTTTTTCTTGCAATATTCTGTACTAATTTAAATCATTATACATTAACTAGTGATTTAATAAATAAAAACAAACAATTGAAGACAACTTTACATGTATCTGTGAAATATATACAGACTTAAAGGCTTAACATTTTTGCTAAACATATAATACTAATAAATCAATATATTATGGATTGTAGCGTATCCGTGGCAATGCACTGGCTTCACAATCAAGGGGTCGCAGGTTTCGATACCCCGCCACACCCCTAACCTACTAACTTGTCTTTCGCATGAGACGTAAAACCAAGGTGCAGTGTATTAGGAGCCTGTGCCACGCTGACAACTTATCATTTCTTGCATTCATTAAGACAGCATAGGCTGCAACAATAGGGGCAACTTGTTGGCTGATGGGGATTTTCCAGCTATTGCCATGGTGCAGAAGAGGTCAAGGACGAATGGGAAGCCTGCAAAAAAAAACATTTCTTCGCCTGTGACTTTATGAAATTGTGTTTTTGTTTAAAGGGACCTGTTCACAGATTTGGAGATTGACAATTTCATTTTTGTTGTCACATATACTAAACTAAAAAGAAAATATGATACATAAAGTAATAATACTGCACAATTTCCACTTCTGACAAAGAAATATATTGAAAATAAGATCTATGTAATAAATAATCATCAAATAAATGATTGATTTAATAAGAGGAAATGGGAAAGCTTCTGTTCCAATCATTAACATCAAAATGACATGTCAATGCATACAAAATAGAATGGCTGAGTGGTTAGCATGACAAACATTTTGATCCAGAGGTCAAAGGTTCGACCCTTTTTTGTGCAGGCACATTTTTTATCTTCAAAATGCTTTTCTTGATATAACATTTGAATGTCTTGTAGTCCAAGTACTTTAGTTAAATAGTTTATGCAGTTAAGATGATTATTAATATTTTGGAAAAATAAGAAAATCTGTGAACAAGCCCCTATAACTTTTTCAATAATAGAAAACCTTTTAAGGAAGAAAATTGATCGCAAAATAAACCATGGAAAGCATTTTTTATATTAGTATACTTTCTATTATATTAAAAAAACAACTTGGGGTAATTTGAACTATCCCTTAAGTAGCCACCAACTACATACACCTGCCTAGCACCTGGGATACAACATTTAATAGGAATTTGGGAGTCCTGATATTCCAATTTATTGTTTCACATGTGTAAATGGCTCTGGAATACCTTAAGAAACACTAGTTTTACTCAACTTAATAATAACATTAATACTGCCTCCAGGTAAAAGTAAATTTTTCTTTTTACTAAATGGTTCTGTCAAATTATGCACAATACCTTTCTGAAATTTCCTGTATAATTTCTGGGATCAGCTTTTCACCATGCTGTAGCAACTACGACATACTTTTCCTTTTTGACAGCAGGCTACTGAATGCAGCATTTCTAGACGACAGTTCTGCACTGACACTGTTTTTGCTCCAAGAATGTTGCTTGAAGTCGTTTGGACAACATCTACAAGTGATCAAAAAGCATATTAAATAACACAGTTGCAGTATCTACAGAAAATGTTGCTTGTGGAACATGAAAACTGTCTTGTTTAATTCCATAGCTGGTGACCTAATTAAGAAGCAAAAAATAAATACAAACACATGTACAATCACCAAGGAATATTTATCAATACCTGGAATACTAGAACCTGTCAAATTTATGTATGACTAAAATATGTTTTCAATAATTTATTTCAAACAGAGCATTGAATTATGTTATTATTATATATAGAAATAAAATATATGAAATATACATTTAAATTCTATATCCCGGTATAACCAATCTATATGTTATCCTGAACCTATTTCACATTATCATATTAATTAATGATGTTTGTTACATCAATAATCATAAATCATGATTATGATTTATGGTAGATGTAAAAAAAAGCATAGATATGATATACTGTAGAAATTATAAGCACATGATCAGTTATTACTGTTAGAAACCGTGTTGTTGGCGACGGTATCAACTATCTCATCCAATAATGCCGTACTGTCAGTATTGCCATGCAAATGCCGCTTGATAATGTCCATGGCAACATTTGTAGGCATTGCATGACTGTCAGTAGATCCATTACGTGCTTTTAGTCGTGGTCACAACCAACTGTTGTGTAGTCGTGGTCTGATCCAACGGTTGTGACTGCATAGTCATGATCACTTACTAAAACATCATGATCAACACTACCATCAACACTGACTGCTTCTGGAGCCGCCAGAGGAGGACCTGGTCCGGGATTGTCAATAAGCGAGCGCCTTGCAATTGTTCGACTAGTAGCAGTCTGCTTACTAACGCTTCACGCTTGTAGATACTTTGGGGGTAATGGGCGAGACTGTGCCCCGTCTTTATTATTTTTACAAGTTCGTAGGCACATTTTATTTTGCCATCGCATGCTTTACAAACACCTAATTCAATTTGTACCTCTTTGTTTGCTTATACAAACTCCTTAAAGGGCAGACCCGATAAATAAGAAATGTGTTCATTATAATCCGATTCTTTTTTGCCGGTTAAATTAAAACCTCATTTGTTTTCGCAAAGGAAACACTTCTCCGGTACTTTCTTTCTCGGCGTAGACATTGTTACTGTTAGCCGCTATGTTTGTATCAAATGGCTCGACACGTGGTTTGTTATAACGGCAGGGATTTGATCCTGAGCTATGCTCGGAACCAGTCAAATCTCTGCGCGGAGGTTGAAAAAATTACTACAATTGCAAGCGTCTGGAGTCGAATGATCTAGACCGTAGGGGGCACTATACAGTTTATCGGGCTTCGGACTCGGCCTGGTTGGGTCTGGGTTCGAGCCGTCTTGCACACACTGACAATGTCAACACCTGAAAACAAACCAAACATCATTTCAATATTGTTGTGGCTTGTGGCTTCACAAAAATGTACGGAAAAGAATTATGCACACAGTTCCACTATAATTTTAACATGCATGATCAGCCAATTTTGGGGTTCAAATGTCACCAGTTTTTCGCGACCATTTCGGTGATTTTCAACATCAATTTGCAACTTTCCTGAGAATGCGAGCACCTCAAACCTGCATGCATGTCTGCGTAACTTACCAGGTACATGATTGCAAATGAGCAAACTAGGGGTCAACCATTCAGATTTTTCCAATAAATTCCAATGTATGTACACCCTTGTAAATATCCTGCCAAATTGGCGTTCAGAGCTAGGAATCCTCATTTACTAATGTTATGTGCAAGGTGGCTCAACACATACACTGGCTTTGCATATGGTCATATTTTCGAATTCACTAAGCATGCAATTAAAAACTCCAGCCCTTAAATCTGATACTTACAACTTCTAAAACACTCAAAATGCTGCTCAGTTTCACTGTATCCCTATTTATTAGAATTTTTTCCCCTGCCAATTCGAATTTTTGGCTGAAACTGTATAGTGCCGCCTTAATTAAGGGAAAATCACACTGTTCCATAGAGCAAACTGAAATCTTTATCTTGAAGTGCAACCAACACCTAGCTTCCATAATAAAATTTGGATGAATATAATGACTTCTTTTCATTTTATTCATGTT
Organism: Congeria kusceri; assembly: GCA_027627225.1. NCBI lineage: Eukaryota > Metazoa > Mollusca > Bivalvia > Myida > Dreissenidae > Congeria > Congeria kusceri. Next base: position 6,673 of record JAPFQT010000419.1, on the reverse strand, counting down.
TTTTGCACCCATGTGACATTGCGGCTTTTGGCCAGAATTTAAAAGTGCAAAGAAGCCGCACTAAGAGAATGGAAACATTGCTAAAATTACACTTTGTAACAACCGCAGTCTTGATTTGATGGTTTAAGAACAGTGCAGAAACACTAAGTCAATTTGCACACCAAGAGCACTTTCCACATTATAACAGAACCCCAATGAATGAACAAAGCATCACCAAAGCTCCGAAAACTGCTAGTTACACAGTAAGTTGTGGTATTCTAACTGACAGTATGATATCTGTCAACCAAAACAGGCCCAAGAATGTTACGAATGAACCCAGCACACAAGAAGTATAAACTTGCATGATTCATAACTGTAGTCATATAATGGTGAACAATATCGGACATACCAATCAGACCGCTAGCACCACAAGGCCCTGTCGGATGGGTCCGGAGCTGCAGGGCACAGATTGTGGTTGCGGATGTCCCCACAACAGATGGCAGCTGATCTTTTTAAGGCAGTTCACCTGCCTGCAAAAGAGTGACAAAATACCTCAGATTGAAGAACAAGTAAACATTCATTTATGCGTACAAGCTGGAAACACATGCTAAGTCACACACGCACACAACTTGAATAATGTTTGCACCGGACAGGAAGAGACAATGAACGTATGCATTTATGCGGACCCTGTTAACCAATGTACCAACTGGTTCAAAATCACTTGTTGTACCTGCATTTTCTGTGCCACTAAGGAAATTCTCCACTCAATTTGGCAATTATTATTCTAATCTGGACAAGGAATATTACATTTGTTTGCCCGTATAGCTATTTACAAATGGCCGAGAAACTACATCTTTGAATAAAATAGGCAGCAACTGCACTGGCCTGAAGCCATCACATCCATTCAACAAACACGTGTCATTTCTGTCCGAAAACCTTTTCAAATCTCTGCAAAATAAGTTTGCGATATCTTTTCAGCTGAAATTTGAACCATCCGTAACTGTTCGTTCACTGGTGTGTGCCTGTGTGGAGCGCACAGGCCATTTTATCCACTCCAAGAGCATAAAAGACACCAATTCAATGCACAAAATACATAATACCATTCAAATGTGTGTTAAGTAGTTTTTTTAAGCTGTTACAAAGCAAAATGAACTTTCTTTTATATCGGTATAAATATATTCTTTAAATTCAGCTTGTTTCAACACCTTTTTTTTATTTAGTGCTTTTTGTAAAATGTCAACAAATCCTGCTACTGAGTTACGTCCCTTGTTTGGGACTCAATAATCATCAAATCATGGCCAGGACATTGACAAAACTATCCAATCCAGTGTGCTGAGGTGCAGAACAAACTAAAAAATACCATATCAAGAGAATATGCTGACTTTCAGAAAATGCCATGTTGCCTTAACGGGGCACTATACAGATTCTCGGGCTTTGGACTCGGACTGGTTGGGTCTGGGTTCGAGCCGTCTTCCAACACACTGACAATGTCAAAACCTGAAAACAAACCAAACATCATTTCAATATTGTTGTGGCTGTGGCTTGTTATCTTTTGTGTAGGTATTTTAAGTCTGTTACCAGGTGTGAAAAATATTGTGCAAGTACACAAGTAAAGCTGGCATGTGCTATAGCCACCAAACCCAATCATTCAAACAAGCAAGGCTGGCATGTGCTATAGCCACCAAACCCAATCATTCAAACGAGTAAGGCTGTCATGTGCTATAGCCACCAAACCCAATCATTCAAACGAGTAAGGCTGGCATGTGCTATAGCCACCAAACCCAATCATCCCAACGAGTAAGGCTGGCATGTGCTATAGCCACCAAACCCAATCATTCAAACGAGTAAGGCTGGCATGTGCTATAGCCACCAAACCCAATCATTCAAACGAGTAAGGCTGGCATGTGCTATAGCCACCAAACCCAATCATTCAAACATTAAGGCTGCCATGTGCTATAGCCACCAAACACAATCATCCCAACAAGTTTGGCTGGCATGTGCTATAGCCACCAAACCCAATCATTCAAGCGAGTAAGGCTGGCATGTGCTATAGCCACCAAACCCAATCATTCAAACGAGTAAGGGCTGTCATGTGCTATAGCCACCAAATCCAATCATTCGAACGAGTAAGACTGGCATGTGCTTTAGCCACCAAACCCAATCATCCCAACGAGTAAGGCTGGCATGTGCTATAGCCACCAAACCCAATCATTCAAACGAGTAAGGCTGGCATGTGCTATAGCCACCAAACCCAATCATTCAAAAAATTAAGGCTGACATGTGCTATAGCCACCAACCCAATCATTCAAACAATTAAGGCTGGCATGTGCTATTGCCACCAAACCCAATCATCCCAACGAGTACGTCTGGCATGTGCTATAGCCACCAAACCCAATCATTCAAACAATTAAGGCTGGCATGTGCTATAGCCACCAAACCCAATCATTCAAACGAGTAAGGCTGTCATGTGCTATAGCCACCAAACCCAATCATTCAAACGAGTAAGGCTGGCATGTGCTATAGCCACCAAACCCAATCATTCAAGCAATTAAGGCTGGCATGTGCTATAGCCACCAAACCCAATCATCCCAACGAGTAAGTCTGGCATGTGCTATAGCCACCAAACCCAATCATTCAAACAATTAAGGCTGGCATGTGCTATAGCCACCAAACCCAATCATTCAAACAATTAAGGCTGGCATGTGCTATAAAAGTTTTCGTGGAACCTTCATGTGTGGAATATGTTAGAAAGTGGTCTGTAGCCTTAAAATCAGTGTTTTGAAATTCTAAAAACTTATACAAATATAAAAGTAGTGACTGGTTTTTGAAAATGTCTTCAAGTCACTAAATATTAAGCTTATAATAATTTGAACTAGAATAAAGCTATGACCAGGAATATTTATGCCTTGTTTAATCTAGTACAACGTGTGTGGAGGATTGTGTCTGACCCAGACCATCATCTCACAGGATCTGGTGATGATAGCGTGACCAGTAAGTGGCTTATTAAAACATTCTTGACTTTGTTCAATGGGTAGAACCAGTACTTATTTCCTGTGGGAAAGATCCACGACATTACCGATAAATTCATTTAATACTGAATAGTGAATTGGATTATGCTTAGGTTTATGGCATATTTGTAATGTCTATAATTAGATGGAGAGGCCTGGACAATGTGGATGCACAGACTGAATGTGACAGCAGTGCACATGTGGTCGAGGGTATGAGACTGCATGTTAGAAAGTGCTTCATGCAGCTTCTGTACATCCAGCTCCCAGCGCTGGTGAAACATTGATGACAGAACAACACTGTGAAGACTTGTTGATTATGGTATTGTATGTTAAATATTTCTGTTTCAAACCGTTCTATTAAATTGAACATTTAATAATTTTCTTGATGTCACATGGTGAATAAATATCTTATCAGGAGTCTTCATTGTAAAACAATACTGAGATTTCAGTGTTGTTTAAATCGTGCGCTTGAAGCTATTTATTTTGTGACTTGGTTGTATTGATAGCTGTGGCCGTTTAAGACTCATTCAAGTCGCATTCTCAAATAGAACCAGTGCTTGGTGACATTAAGAAAGATTACGTGTGGGAATACGAACATAATGAATTGAGTTCCCAAGCTATAGCTGGATACCACAACCATTTCGTTGACATGAATATCATATCGCGTGGACTTATGACGGAAAGCGGAACGTTCGAACAGCGTGCGTTTCTTCGAAAACAACGATTTTTGTCAATTTTATCACTTTGTTGTAAAATTTAACTATCAGCGCATGTGAGTACCACAACCGTTTTTCAAAGAGACATGTAATTGTAATCAGTCTTTTTGTTGTGTTATTATTTTGGTGGTACAGTGAGGTCGTCAGTTCCGAATCACTAACGAAATTACCAATGTATACTTTAAAACAGCGACCGACATTGATTTCGAATATAGGGTATTTGACAGATAATTTCAACCTCGAAGCATTTTACACAACAGTAAGCGAAATACAGGGAAAACATGAAAAATATTGCACTTACCTATTCAACACATTCTGAGTGTGACACCCAGACCAGGACACTTTGTGGCTGTGCAGGCATGCAGGTTCCAAACCTAATTTTTGAATAAATGTGAGTACTACAACCAGCACTACCTAATAAGTCTATATTGCCAGGTAAATTATGCAGTTACTCTGTCATGGTGAGGAAATGGTTGTGGTATCCAGCTATAGCTTGGGAACTCAATTCATTATGTTCGTATTCCCACACGTAATCTTTCTTAATGTCACCAAGCACTGGTTCTATTTGAGAATGCGACTTGAATGAGTCTTAAACGGCCACAGCTATCAATACAACCAAGTCACAAAATAAATAGCTTCAAGCGCACGATTTAAAACAACACTGAAATCTCAGTATTGTTTTACAATGAAGACTCCTGATAAGATATTTTTTCACCATGTGACATCAAGAAAATTATTAAATGTTCAATTTAATAGAACGGTTTGAAACAGAAATATTTAACATACAATACCATAATCAACAAGTCTTCACAGTGTTGTTCTGTCATCAATGTTTCACCAGCGCTGGGAGCTGGATGTACAGAAGCTGCATGAAGCACTTTCTAACATGCAGTCTCATACCCTCGACCACATGTGCACTGCTGTCACATTCAGTCTGTGCATCCACATTGTCCAGGCCTCTCCATCTAATTATAGACATTACAAATATGCCATAAACCTAAGCATAATCCAATTCACTATTCAGTATTAAATGAATTATCGGTAATGTCGTGGATCTTTCCCACAGGAAATAAGTACTGGTTCTACCCATTGAACAAAGTCAAGAATGTTTTAATAAGCCACTTACTGGTCACGCTATCATCACCAGATCCTGTGAGATGATGGTCTGGGTCAGATACAATCCTCCACACACGTTGTACTAGATTAAACAAGGCATAAATATTCCTGGTCATAGCTTTATTCTAGTTCAAATTATTATAAGCTTAATATTTAGTGACTTGAAGACATTTTCAAAAACCAGTCACTACTTTTATATTTGTATAAGTTTTTAGAATTTCAAAACACTGATTTTAAGGCTACAGACCACTTTCTAACATATTCCACACATGAAGGTTCCACGGAAAACTTTTATAGCACATGGCAGCCTTAATTGTTTGAATGATTGGTTTGGTGGCTATAGCACATGCCAGCCTTAATTGTTTGAATGATTGGGTTTGGTGGCTATAGCACATGCAGACTTACTCGTTGGGATGATTGGGTTTGGTGGCTATAGCACATGCCAGCCTTAATTGTTTGAATGATTGGGTTTGGTGGCTATAGCACATGCCAGCCTTACTCGTTTGAATGATTGGGTTTGGTGGCTATAGCACATGACAGCCTTACTCGTTTGAATGATTGGGTTTGGTGGCTATAGCACATGCCAGCCTTAATTGTTTGAATGATTGGGTTTGGTGGCTATAGCACATGCCAGACTTACTCGTTGGGATGATTGGGTTTGGTGGCTATAGCACATGCCAGCCTTAATTGTTGAATGATTGGGTTTGGTGGCTATAGCACATGTCAGCCTTAATTTTTTGAATGATTGGGTTTGGTGGCTATAGCACATGCCAGCCTTACTCGTTTGAATGATTGGGTTTGGTGGCTATAGCACATGCCAGCCTTACTCGTTGGGATGATTGGGTTTGGTGGCTAAAGCACATGCCAGCCTTGCTCGTTCGAATGATTGGATTTGGTGGCTATAGCACATGACAGCCTTACTCGTTTGAATGATTGGGTTTGGTGGCTATAGCTCATACCAGCCTTACTCGCTTGAATGATTGGGTTTGGTGGCTATAGCACATGCCAGCCAAACTTGTTGGGATGATTGTGTTTGGTGGCTATAGCACATGGCAGCCTTAATTGTTTGAATGATTGGTTTGGTGGCTATAGCACATGCCAGCCTTACTCGTTTGAATGATTGGGTTTGGTGGCTATAGCACATGCCAGCCTTACTCGTTTGAATGATTGGGTTTTGGTGGCTATAGCACATGCCAGCCTTACTCGTTGGGATGATTGGGTTTGGTGGCTATAGCACATGCCAGCCTTACTCGTTTGAATGATTGGGTTTGGTGGCTATAGCACATGACAGCCTTACTCGTTTGAATGATTGGGTTTGGTGGCTATAGCACATGCCAGCCTTGCTTGTTTGAATGATTGGGTTTGGTGGCTATAGCACATGCCAGCTTTACTTGTGTACTTGCACAATATTTTTCACACCTGGTAACAGACTTAAAATACCTACACAAAAGATAACAAGCCACAGCCACAACAATATTGAAATGATGTTTGGTTTGTTTTCAGGTTTTGACATTGTCAGTGTGTGGAAGACGGCTCGAACCCAGACCCAACCAGTCCGAGTCCAAAGCCCGAGAATCTGTATAGTGCCCCGTTAAGGCAACATGGCATTTTCTGAAAGTCAGCATATTCTCTTGATATGGTATTTTTTAGTTTGTTCTGCACCTCAGCACACTGGATTGGATAGTTTTGTCAATGTCCTGGCCATGATTTGATGATTATTGAGTCCCAACAAGGGACGTAACTCAGTAGCAGATTTGTTGACATTTTACAAAAAGCACTAAATAAAAAAAAGGTGTTGAAACAAGCTGAATTTAAAGAATATATTTATACCGATATAAAAGAAAGTTCATTTTG